>JACJUY010006292.1:0-52398 GCA_014220935.1 Platorchestia sp. MABIK | reverse complement strand
ACCACCAGTCTAGGGAGAGTAAACACAACCACCACCAGTCTAGGGAGAGTAAACACAACCACCACCACCACCAGTCTAGGGAGAGTAAACACAACCACCACCACCAGTCTAGGGAGAGTAAACACAACCCCCACCATCAACCAGTCTAGGGAGGTGATACACCACCACCACCACCAGTCTACGAAAGGTAAACACCACAACCCCCACCGCCAGCAAATGGTCTCACCTGTTGGAGGGGTGGGCCCGAAGCGGCCGCCGCAGCAGAAGGATGGAGAGGAGGAGACTGTTGGTGACCGCGGCGAGCACCGCGAGCACCACCATGGCGGCGATGCTGCCCCCGGCATCAGTGGAGGTGGAGGCACTCACGCTCGCTATCAGGAGCTGTTCGACGGACGATACGATGCCGTCGGTGCTCATGTTGCTCGAGTTGGACGCGCCCAAATTGTCGGTGGAATGCATCACGGCACGAGTTAGGTCACTTTGAAATGGTCCGAGTTTGGCGTGAGTTTGAAAAGAGAAAAGCACGCTCGGTCAGGCCGCACTGGCATCGTGCGTAACACTAAGGAAGTGCGATTTCCCCTGAGAAATTGTGGAAAGAGAACGCCTCAGCACTTGTTGACTCAGCTAATAAGTGGTCGCTGAAGGTCACATTCGAGCTTTGTTGAAGAATTCACGTCCGTCGAAGAAATAAACAGAACACAAGAAAGCCTTCACTGGTTCAGAGAGTGACAAGAGGCCTAGATCTCTGCTGCAGCTGAGTTCTTCATTTGTCATAACACATTCATGTTTCTTTCACGAAAGCCACTTTTGACACGGGTGAAACTTTACTATTCTTTGCACAAAAATGATTAAAACTGGGGTTGGTAAAAACTGCAAGAGAGAAGGAAAATGCACAAATTATTTTTTGCCGAAGCTAAATTTTAGCTTAAAAACTCGCTTCAAAACATCGCAAACACAAGAAGAAACCCAGCGTTTATCCACAGCTCACGAAAGTGTTTACAAAACCGACCCTCCGTGTTTTGCGTGTTGAAGTAATAACTTACGAAAGACTCCGCAAGTTACTTACGAAACGGCGATGCGCAGAAAACTCGCAGAAATGCGCTCAGTGATTGTGAATCAAGGCAAGACCGCACAGGGAAGCGCTCGGACGCCATCGACACCAAACGCTGGCAACGGGAACGCGATACTAGAACTGAGCTATTGGCTTGCGCAGGTTGTAGTGCCCGTACCAGGCTGTGCTCCCTTCACAGCGACGTCAATGTTCGTATGAAATCAGTGTGCGTAGTGTCGTAACCACGTGAACGTTGGTACCAAACTACAGCATGCTTAGTGTCGTAACGGCGTGAACGTTGGTACGAAGCTAGCATACGTAGTGGCATAACGACGTCAACGCTCGCATGAAATCAGTGTGCGTAGTGTCGTAACCACGTGAACGTTGGTACGAAAATAGCATGAGTAATGTCGTAACGACGTTAACGTTGGTACGAAACGTAGTGTCGTAACGACGTGAATGTTGATACATAACTAATGTAGTGTCATGATGAGATGTACTTTGGTACGAAACTAGCGTACGTGCTGTTCCACTTTAGTGAAAATTGGTTCAATGTACATTAATGATACCCTGAAAACCAGACTTGGCCACTCGCATTAACCCTAAAATACACAAAATATTTACATTGTTTGCTACGAACATTTAGTGTTACGCCGAAATTTGAGGGAAATTACCCTGATTTTTTGTTTTAGGGTCAAGGCACAGGAATAGAAATTCGAAAAATGTAAGTTTCTCAATTAAATTGAAATCATTGAAAACTTCTAAGAGCGTGAAAACTTTTTTGTAACATGTCCAGAGCGACGCTTTTTTTTGGCTACATTAATGAATATTCGGCTTGTTTCATGGGTCTTTTCGTAGGTAAAATTACACGTATAACTCTTGGTTATGATGACACACATACCCTCATGAAAGAACTAGAAGGTCTCCTCCACTTGGAATTGAAGTGAGTGAATCAGTTACGAAAACATCTCCGTATAGTTCATATTACACATAAATTTTACATTCGAATCATCATCACTTTCCAACATAAACGAGAAAAACAAGTAAGTTGCATTTAAAATACCTAAAATATAATCTTAAGTTTATTCTTGAACATGCAGTTCCAGCTCGCGTCATAGCATAGTATTGTATGAAAATAAATACCAATATTCTTCTCTCACACGAAGCAATTATTAATGTCTTGTACTTTAGAGTTAAGTGTTTTAAATTGAATGAAATGGTAATGTAGAAAAATTTTTCCATGGGATACGCTATATATCCCTGAACTTCAGCCACACGAGTAAACATGTGCATGTGAAAATGTCTTTTGCTACAATTGTAAAAGATGATGTTGTTGATGTGTTCCTGAGATTATTTTGAGAAAATAATCCAGTATTTTTTCCCCTGGAGAAGGATACTTCATTCACGAAAAGAATGCCTTTCGATTGAGAACGAAAGCGCAGTTTTTGACACAAGGAAAATTCGTAGAACACTTTAAGCCCCCACGGAAATACTTTTACGTACAGTATATAATTTATCCTACCTGAGATAAAGTAAGAATTAATTAATGAACGTTCAGTTCCTATTCTCAGTAAAACCGCATTCCAATGAAGAGCAGAGAATAAAGCAAGATTTAATTAAGAAACGTTTCTGTTCCTATTTTCAGTAAAACCGTATACTCTAGGAAGAGCAGAGCATATGGCCAAAATTAGTTAAGAAACGTTTATGTTTCTATTCTCTTTACAACCGCATTCCAAAGAAGAACAGACAATATCGCTCACTGCTCACGTACATCAGGAGCTTGCAGGCACGTGACTAGAAATTTTTACCGACCATGGGACTCCAGATGTTAAGTTCAAAGTAGACTGAGCTACGCTACCTGCTATACCAATCAAAGGATTATCTCACAAATAATTTAAGCACAAAGAGCACTCAGAATTTGGTCATCTTCAATAGTTGATAGATTCAGAACTCTCTTACTGGACAACTTTTATTCAGAAGAAGCCCAAACTTAACACTGCACGTAGCATGGCTACGAATAACGCGTTATGAGCGGCATCGTTGCTGCGACTCAAATTGTTCGAAAGTCCAGCCCATGCTTCGTCCCTCTGCGAGGCGATGCGCACGATAGAAATTGACGTCAGGTATGACAGAGTCAACTTGAAAGTGTGTGTTGCAGGTCACCCCATGGGGTAATTTAATGAATTGCCGGACTCCCTACATGGAATGGTAAAACTACACAACTAAAAATCAAGCTAATTCCCAGTAATTATAAAGAAGTGCAATTAAAAAACCACTAATATATTAAGAACATAATACGTCCATGTTGAAAACGGTAACAGTTGACGGCCTTGGGAGCGCTCACATAAAAGCAGGAACCAAAGTTTTCTCAACACTCGATGCGGTGGTAATTAGAATATCTTACGAGGCACCGTGCTGCACCAACAAGCCAATAAATTAACTGACGCAGTTACGCAGCGTTAACGGAGGCCTGCGTGAATTTGATCCCCGGTGCAGTTATTGAGACGAGGTCACGACCAAATCAAGCGCTGCTCATTTGTTCATGGCCTTCCCCGTGCGTACACAACACGAGAGTGCCTACACAAATAAAGCGTTTAAACTGTCATCATGCTAATAATGAATTCGATAAGTTTGGAGTAGGCATCATTTGAAAACACATCGCGATTAGTTCTCAATTGTTCTAACTGGATCAGACTATATATGTACAGTATGTATATACAAATGTTTTATCTCTATCTAAATACATGCTCTATTTGAATTCGAGTGACGATGGGGTAGAAATTGAGGGTATTTATAGAAATGTGGAATGTGCAGTTAAAGAAAACTCAATAAAAAATTAAGAATGCTTATGAATTTGGGAAAGTTGAAGAGCGACCAAACACGAGCTCGGTGAGCTATTGAAGGCTGGAGTCTTGTGCCACGTCGTAAAAATTAAAACACGAGCAGGTATTTAGGACATCTACAAATGGGAGCAAATACACCGACGTGGATTCAAATGGATGAAAAACGAGCGATTTTTACGCCAAGAAACTTCAAGTAATTCTTATACGCGTGAATTCGCCATGAAACAGATGTTTGAAAGCTTCTCAAACCGAATAAAAGTGTGCATTTATGTAAATAAAAAAATTTTCACTCATTGTTGACAAATATTTTTCTTCAGAAAGAGAAGTAAAGCTTCATGAGAGGAGAAACAAATCTGTGTAGATGGAAGGTCATGATGAGCGTATCTGTGATACGGGTCACAATGCCTGACTGGTATAAACATGGCATTTAAATCACGATTTTTATCGATCTATATAAAACTGTGATTTAAAATCCATGTTTATTCCATTAATAAATGATTACAAATAAATATAAATAAACATTTGAGCATAAAATCATAAATAAATCAACAAATTCACTCATGAAGAGGTGATGAAGAGGTCAAGAATATAATTTAGGAGGCGATGAGGGCTGTCACTGAACCGTTCATCAGACACTATTTAGAGCTGTTCAAACAAACAAAGAAATCCGTGTTTTGTCTATCGTTATTGAATGCCATTATTTTTCATGGGTTGCTGTTCTCTGGTGAACAATAAAAGATTGTGCAAATACTCAACAACGAATGAAAGCGAACTGAAAAATGGGCGAGAAACATTCAATTGGAGGTTGAACAATATTAAAGGTAATGTTAGAAAACATTTATTAACTTTCTTAAACTTTATTTTTCTATTAGAAACATATTTTATTTCGGTAAGTTAAACTTCCCCTACATCTGTTGCATAGCGAATTTACACACATATGAGTTACTTAAAATTTCCTCCCATTCAAGAAACCACTCGATGTGGATATCTTACGCATTTGATGACTGATGCTATCTACTTCATCCATTACATTATTTGTGAAAGTTTCTTACTAAACTGAAGTCATGTTAACGTACATGCAGCGTGAACACAAGCTGCGATAACAAATCACATTCACGTCGTACAAGCAATCGTCGTAAACTGCACAGATCCATTCAACACTGCGCAAATTCCATCCATCACAAACCTCCTGTTTTCTTAAACCTGTCACTCAGAAAACGAACGAATATTCAGTTTAGCTCTAACCATTTTAGATACTAAAAGATTAAAAAAATCAATTGTTCCAGAATAAGGAACAATCAGTTGAAAAAATGTTTAGCATTTTGAAAAATGGGATCAACGATATAAGTTGGCGCACTCAATTAAACTGTGTACGATGAATAAACATAAACATGAAAACATCCTCGTACACATCAAAATGCTTGTAACAATATATGATAAAGACTACCACAAAAAACAGGAGGGAAGTTAAAAAAGAACAAGTCCAAAGTGTATTTATCTTTGAAATAAACACCAACCTTCTCTTAGCAACTACAGGCCCTACCAAGAGCAGAGGGTAAGGTGCAATATGCGGTAGAGCTATCGGGTATTTCCTTTGTGGAGAGCTAAATGAGAGGTGAGTTTGTAAACAGTGGGTCAGTGAAGTGAGGCTTGAGTTATGAGCCGGCACACGACGGCAGATAGACATCACTTGAGTCGAGCACCTGACCTTGGACAACTGCACACCTCCTGCACCTGCACTCCTCCTGCACCTGCACATCTCTTGCACCTGCACACTTCCTGCACCTGCACACCTCCTGCAACTATACATCTCCTGCACCTGCACACCTCCTGCAACTGTACACCTCCTGCACCTGCACACCTCCTGCACCTGCACACCTCCTGCATCTGCACACCTCCTGCACCTGCACACCTCCTGCACCTGCACACCTCCTGCACCTGCACACCTCCTGCACCTGCACACCTCCTGCACCTGCACACCTCCTGCAACTGCAGACACTGTTACATTCGTTGCAATATCAGCTCTCTTCCCGGTCAAAGTCCTCAAGTTCGGACTTTGAGGGAATAAAATTCAATTATAATGACCAAGGTCTAACAAAATGGGCAGAAAATTTTCAATCTAGCAACTCTGCATTGAAAGCTGCTATTTCAAGGGCTCTTCAGACTGACATAACCGAGGCTGCTTCCAACCATCGCGCTAAAGCTTCGCCAAGACACGAGACACGCCAGGGTTGGTTGGCATCGGATGTGCGTACGTACAAGTGTTAGTTGGCGGTTGTGCAAATGGAAGTTGGCGGATGTGAACTTTAGTTAAATCAGCGGTTGTGCAAATGTTAGTTGGCGGATGTGAACTTTAGTTAAATCAGCGGTTGTGCAAATGTTAGTTGGCGGTTGTGAACTTTAGTTAAATCAGCGGTTGTGCAAATGTTAGTTGGCGGTTGTGCAAGTATTTTATAGTTGGCTTCGAATGTGCAAGTGTTAGCTGACGGTTTTACAAGTGTTATTTAGTTGGCACCGGATGTGCAAGTGTTAGCTGTTAGTTATACATGAGTAAGGTGACGGTAGTGAAGCTTAAATCGGTGGATGTACAACAATAACTGTGAGTTAGTGGATGTGAACTTTAAATCAGCGGATGTTCAAGTGTTCGTTGGCGGTTGTGCAAGTGCAAGTTGGTGGATGAGAAGTTCAGATCGGTGTAGGTGCAAGAGACGTTACTCCGCAGAACTCGTAACACAATTCGTTTTTTCATATTTGAATTCAGTAAAATTGAATAAATCATCAATTTCCGGAGAGCAACAGATCATATTTCCAGTTGATAGTTCTGACCTCCTGATATTCAGTGCCACAAATTAATGGCAAATCGTGCATGTATGCAAAGAAGTATAGGCCCACGCATTTTAATTCTATTGAAAAACGTTTCCTAGGACTTGTATTAGAGTCAAGTTAAATCAAAATTTTACTTCTTTCTGTCGTAAGTTTTCTGAATGAATGCAGTAAATTGAGAATTTTTACAGATGCTGAGAAACTTTCGGCGAGAAACATTACCATCGGATGGGAAAACATGAACAAACATTCGTGACTTGAAGCGCTTCGTAGAAGTACACATGCGTCAAAGTGTACTGTGTACAATCGCATTTGCGTGTTCTGTGATCAAAAAGATCATAAAAAGGGCTAAAAAAAATCAGTCAGACTCTGTAAGTATCGGTCTCACTCGCTCACGTTCGCACACTTCGGCCCTTTGAGAAAGTTCCTCAAAGGGCCGAAGTGTGCGGAGATCATGACGCTGTTTGCACCGACCCTCGACATCGCTTATGTCCTCATTTTTTCTTTAAAATACTTCACTAAGAAGGCTAGGGTCAGAAAAAATGCGCTCAATTCTCTCTCCATGAATATTGAGCCTTGAAGCACATGTTCTGCTTTCCAGGATGTGCGGGGTGCATGTGGGCAACTGCTGCTGGCATTTTACGCGCATAGCATCCTAGTCTGACTTTTTCGCCGCCTTCATGCGTGTTTTTCGCCGCCCAAGTAATTAAATCGCTTTGGAGGCGAAAAACATGCATGCTCCGGCGAAAAAGTTAGACTGGGATGGCAAACAGATGCCAATGACGTCACAATTATGTATTGAAATCAAGGAAAACTAACTTTTATGAAGCACTTTTGGCCCATACTCATTCTCAACACAGGTATCTGGGAGCAGTCAAATGCATTCTGTCAACCTTAACCTTTAGTCCTTAGTCTTGAACTATTTACAGACATGAGCAAAAAAATTGGACCAGGAGTTCAAATTTTCATCAATCACTAAAAACAGGAAAACACGAAGCAAAATCTATTTTCAAGCATATTGCACTGAAAGTTCCCTTCTCACTTAAAAGCAGGCGCTGTTGAAAGAGAACCCTGAGGTTTTACGTGAGGCATAAAGTATGACCAGGAGCGCGACCCCCGCTAGACAGCGACAACACGCTTTTATTGTTCGGGTGTTGACACCATGGGACGCTCCTCCGCATCTGCTCTGTCATCCACAACCCGAGCGGCTTTGTAGCTCCGCTCTCGGCGAGCGACTTCAACTAAAAGGGTAGTCGAGCTTCGGTATGGACTTCGCCAGATGGCTTCATTTTTAACGAACGAATTTCGAGTTCGTTTCGATGCATTGTAAGGAATATGAAGTTGATTAGAATTTGAGAAAGTCGCAAATGGATCGAGTGTGTTGGTCCCAGTTGTGCCGATTTCCAGCCACTAACACTGGCAAGCTCTTTTTGAAACATTTGACGTTTTTGGAGAAATAAAGTAACGTCTGTTTTCTGAGTCTCTCATGTAGCTGAAAATATTTTAGTTTCTCAAAACTTTTAATCATTAAAACGTAGCTGAAAATATTTTAGTATCTCAAAACTTTTAATCATTAAAACGTAGGTGAAAATATTTCAGTATCTCAAAACTTTTGACCACTAAAAAAATTTTTATCTTTCCAAGCACACGATCTTCATTAGTCACTATTCTTTAGCTTATAATTTTCGTGATTCTCAAACGTTTTCGTTTAATGTCGTGTTGATCCGACTCGTTTTCAAGCTCCAAATGCGCGAACAGTTCTACAATCCCCTCAAATTATAACAACCAAGAGAAGGAACATCACAAAATTGGAAGACGCAGTAATTCTCTCAACGGAGCATTACAACAAAGTCAATCTTAGATTAACCACGCTGTGTGAGGACAAGCGTCATCGTAATGGAGAAAGCAACAGCAGAGTCCTTTCGAAGATCTTCGCTGAACCTCAGAAAACTGGGGTTACTGAGTGGTAACCCTAGCAACCTATCTCAAATTGAGCAACACACTTGTTGCGTGAATCTGTTGTGGGTTCACACCTGAACGTACGTAAGCCCTATATCTCAGTCTTTACTTATCCATCTGGAATAAAATGAAACAGAGCCACGATATTTGCGGTAACCTGTACCTATACAACAAAATAATTTTTTCATCTAATATCTTCTGTCACTAAGAAGAAATCTAGTATTTTCTGTCACTAAGAGGCGTTTTCTGACTAAGAAATTAGACAAAGTTATAAGTCACAGAAAGTATCTCTTACTAAAACTAGAACGTGAATAAATCGTCACAAAAATCCCTAAGATAAAGCAACGCAACATCTTAATCTGAGAGTGAACTTCACTGAAACACAATTTTTTCTTATTCCAAGAAACGCAATGAACTAGATATGAAGCCCACTTCTTAGATCGTAAAGACTGAAGATTATTTGCGTGAAGATCATAAACCTCGATTTGCGTGCGGTGAGCGAAAACACCGAACGTTGCCATCGTGTGAGGTCAGTAAGAAGCCCACACGCTATATTTCAACTACAGAATATGCCAGGGTGCGCAGGTAACGGTCGATGACCTGGTTTCATCTCGCTGACGTCCGGAGATGTTTTCAGACAGAGCCTAACGGGAGCTGGGGGATCAGAGTGGCAGCGCCATATAATTAAGAAGCAATAAAACCCATCAAAAATAGCCCAAAGCGCTCCTGTGTCTCGAGATGAGGATTTATCATCGACATTTTCTGAACGAGACGAAGTCTACGTCTTTCTCAGGGGAGAATGCTACTGTTTATTCACGGACTAGATGGAAACGAGAGTGTGGATCTACCTACGTGACTTAGCGAATATCTCAACGTCCGAGAGAATGTTTACGCGGGATGAGCAGATGATTATCAAGATGCTAATTATCATGATGTTTAGCAGTATTTCGATATACAGACAAACTCAAGTGTATTGATATTCCATCAAGTTATATTGATATTCCAACAAGTTACACTGATATTCTAACTTTGATATTCCTACAAGTTACATTGATATTCCAACAATATTCAAGTGTACAGATATTCCAGCATGCGATACGGTGCTTATTTGTTGGTGTCGTGATGCCCATCGGAATTACAGTGTTTGGTTTATTGACGTTGTCAAAGTGCACGTTTAATACAAGACTTATATCATTCTAAGAGGCATGAAATTCAGGTGAATTTCTCAGTGCATCATTATCGGGCTAAAAAACTAACTGAATGACCACGCTATGGTAGAGCTAGATGCAAGAAAAAGATTTTCTTTACAAATTAAAATAATACCAAATATAGCCGAACTGAACTACACAGGTCGCAGGAGTGGCACATATTTCCTCACTCAACCTTGCACCCGGTTATAAATAAAGCATTTACCTCGAACTTTACATGAGAATTTACAGACTTTTCCGAATTCTGGAGCGCTGAACCTTAGAATCCAAAGTGTATCATAAACCCGTTTTATTCTTACAAACCAATTAGAAAAGAACCTGTGCATGCAGTCTAGGGAGTTCTTTTAGTGTGCTGGCACACGAGACTCTTTTTACAAGATCAAACGAAGTTCTCTTCATCATTTAATTAAGCTGTCTCGTAAGCAAAACTTTTACGAACAAATCTACTCGCACACCGACGACAATAAACAGAAGAATAAAATATATATTAAAACTATTCAACCTTTGCAAGCTCTGCATACCCTGTGACCATTAAAAACTTGAATATTTTTTATCCAATTGTTTGGACGTTGTGCACACTTGACTCTTTTTATCATTAACGAGCTAATTATCACCAATTTCCGATCACCAAAATCATGATTCGAGCGAAAAGCAAAATGAGTTTCATGTTCAATTCTAATGCACGTACCTCACAAATCGCTATGAGTGATTCTTCGCTCAACAAACAATAAAAACATGAGAAAAAAATCGAAACTTGAATTTTACCCTCACACACATCATGCTAAGTCAAATGAGTTTAACCAAACGTAACCTACTGGGCATGGGAACATTACCCTTCTTCGAGCCTGTGTTTTACCGCCCCTCTCTGCCTACACTCACCCACACACATCGAATTTTATCTACCCGTATTTATACTTGTAATTTAAGTCAATTTGCTTAAAGATTGCGTCATTTTCAGGGAAATTTTCAGTTTGTTTTTGTTTTTTAACGATTATTTTCTAAGTGAGAGTCTCAACTTTGCATAAGAGACGGACGTTCTAGACAATGTAATAAAAGTGCGTGCCAATCTTTAATGCAAAAACCCTGCGCAATATTTTGGGTGTCATCGCTAATTTTCTTATGCATGCCGATCTGCACAAAAGGCCCCAATGCCTCCTGTCTCTCCAAGACATAAATAACGTTGCTAGCAATAAATAAATAGGTACAAGTAACGAAATAGACAAATAGATATAAATGACGTTGCGTGCGATAAATAAATAAATAGGTACAAATAACGAAATAGATAAATAGAAATAAATAACGTTGCCTGCGAGCAGTAAACGCTCCCTGGCTCGTGACGGTTGCAGACGCGTCATGATGAGAGGGTGAGTGACTCATGGAAAACAACAAGGAAGTTCATTGAAACTAAACATCTGCCTACCGCATTGCTCGCAGACTTCCTCATTCCTGTCGTCTTTGAATTTTGAAATACTGGCCCCGAATTTTTCAGGTTGGACACTGCAAGCTACCGAAGCAATAACAGATTTCGCAACCAACGTCTTTGACGGCTTCCCTTGGTGCTTGGCAAGCACTCGTATGAGATCGCTTATCGCAGAAATGCAAGCAACCTCCACTTCCTGTTGCATGAGAGGCTGATAACACCCACACGCTGCTACTGCGGTCATCTCTCGACTAGTTCCTGCGTACCGGATTATTCCAATTCAAGTCATAATTCTGTTCAACTTGATAGGGTAGAAAACATATCTTTACACTTTACGTGATTATCTTTACACTTTAGGTGATAAGTTATGACAATCAAGTTATCATTCAATCTAAACGAGAAGGATAAAGTAAATTAATTTGACTTTCAGCATAACAGGTTATGACGATCAAGTTGTTCTTCAGTTTATGATGGAAGGATAGAGAAAAGCATTTAACTATCATACGTAACAAGTTATCTCAATCAAATTATTCAGTTCAACTTGATGGGCTGAAAACCAACAATAAAAAACTTAAAGTAACAAAACATAACGGAACTTTAGATTATAAATATTCAATTTTTTGTTTGCATCCATAACACTTGTAAATTTAAGGCTATCAAAATTAACATTACAGCATCAGCTGAAAGAAAATTTGATGAACAAACTAATTCATCAACTTTATTGATTCTGTGAATAAATGACAGTGACGAATTTTCGAAATGAATTTTAAGTATAATTTTCATGTTAATCATATCGAGCAAAGCGTACCAAAAAAAGTTTGATAGATTTTACAGATATATACACACATAAATATTGCTCGCACAATTTTCAACAAATGAGTTCAACAAAGATATCTCTAATGAACAAATATGCCCGTATAAATAGATGTTTGTATGGCTGAGATTTGGCCAAATGATATATATTTACTTCCTTCAATCAAAAATACATGGTAGGAACAGCAACATGTGAGTGCGTTGAAAGTACCAGTTTAGATTTTTCGATAATCGATCTTTCCAATTCCGAGATCAAATTCTTCCTTCTAGGCCTTCTTTTGTAGGAATAAAATAAGTTCTTTAGTTTCCTGTGGACTTACATTTTTTTCATTCACTGCAATCCGTTTTAACAGCACCTATTAATTTATTTTCCAATTCTTATCTAGTTCCATAATCTTCTTTTAATTTTGCTTTTACCATACGTAGAGTCAGGGTACTCACATTATACACAGATTCCCTGTTCCCTTAATTTTTTACCAGACTGCGTCTTCCTTCTTCCTTTCTTAGCAACACCTTTTTAGTGGTTAGGGAGGGCTTAAACTAATTTATTATCTACTCATTATTTTACCCATCGCTTATTCCCGCCATCTCGTTAACAAGCAGCTTTGATTCGAAGCGATCAAAATTAAACCATGACATCTAATATTGATTTATACCTTACGTATTTCAAAATTAAGTCAAAATTAAATTCAAAACATCATTCTGGGACTTTGAGGATCGTTATGAGTTTGTCTTATCTGAAGTTTTAAGGGAAATTATTTTGAAGCTTTTCTATGTCATGGAAGGCACTGTGAGATAGGCCATAAGATAACTAAGGTGCTCTGTCAGCATTGAAAGGAACCCTGATGGTATTTCTAACACCATGCACTCTACATTTCTACTGTTAAATCAATCAACTTATTGGAAAAAATGTACTATCGTCGAGTTGAAATACTGGAAATCTATCAACTTATTGGAAAAAATGTACTATTGTCGAGTTGAAACAGAAAATATATCAACTTATTGGAAAAAATGTACTATTGTCGAGTTGAAATACAGGAAAGATATTTTCGGGGTTCATTAAAGCCTTTTCCGGTATCAAAATAATCGGTATTAATAATAAAATAATCAGAAGTAGGCAGTAAAACATCGGTCGAAAATCTGTGTTCAAGCAAGTCAATTCTAGACGTATGCTCCTGTAAATAAACGACGACTCAGCATAGCAAAAGTCACTGCTACACTTAACCCCCGAGTCAAGCCGGTCACAGCAAAGCCGCCACTGCACCCAGCGAAGCAACCATTTCATTAAAAAGAAGCAAAAGCTCATCAAGTGTTACGAGCTGAGTGAGCTGTTATTTTCTAATTTACCTGCGTTTCTTTGCCCTAATCGGACCATCAGGTCACTCAATTTCAACAAGTCGTGCTGCTGAAGTGCGCAAGCATGCACATGAGCGTTCGAGCTAGATTAACAAGAAATTGCACTGACTGATTACGTAAATTAGCACTATTTCCTGATTTCTTTAAATTTGCACAATTTCCTGATTTCCTTAAATTTCCTGATTGATTGACTCATAAATCCACGATTTGAATGCAATATTGACACCAATACCATGTGACCCGTATCACAGATACGTTCCTGACTACTTAATTCTGCACAACTGTTGTCAAAAGCGTGAATTGAGAAGCTTCACAATAGTAGCAGTTTTAAAATTGTCAAATATATGTAATACTGATAAGGTATTTTTCATAATTATTGGAATGTAATCAACTTCAAAAAGAAACAAGTGTATAATTTGATAGCGGAATGATGAGTAAAATCTAAATGAAGTGAACTCTAAGAACCACAAAGCTTTGAATTAGAAAATAATAACCAGTGATTATCAGAGTCAAATTCAACAAACAATGACGCTTGGAACTTAAGTTCCTGAGCCAGGAGTTAGGTTCGTAATATTAGACATGCTTTAAAATTCCTCTAATTCTACAGAGGCTCCTGGAACTACTAGAAAGAAAAACTACTAGCATTAATATAAGTTTCTATTACAGTTACAAACAAGTGACGTTCTGCAAGTTCAAATTTGAGCACATGCGCACGATCTAGAGCGTAATTTAGTCGTGGGTTGGCCAAGAGGGTTAACGAGGTGCTTCCTGTGTCGAGAGAAGTGCCCACTCAGGCTCCTCTCATTTCCGCTGCCGAAGCTTTCCCGAACTGAGGGGCACTCTGCCACCACGTGACCCATCACATCGCCGGTCTCGCAACACAACGTACCTCGTCGTCTCGTGGTTAAGGTACCTGACCTTATAAACAGACACCTGAACCTGATTTATGGTCTCGTAGTTAAGATACCTGACCTCAGACACCAGATCCTGATTTCTTGTCTTATACAGGGAGGCGCATAAGTAACGCACCCTTTTAAAAAATTAATAATAAATAAACTATGAAAGGTATAACGATAGGGTGAATTGCAAACGATAGAGGAACTCTTGAAGTTTATTGACATGTCGTATCCTGTCTACAGATACCCAGTGTATATTGCGGTAATCAATAAGGGTGCGTTACTTATGCGCCACCCTGTGGTTAAGATACTTGACCTTATGAGCAGGAACCAGACACTGATTTCTAGTCTGGTAGTTAAAATAACTGACCTTATAAACAGCAACCAAACTCTGATTTATGGTCTGGGAGTTAAGATACCTGACCTTATAAAGATAACCCAGAACCTGATATCCGTAGGAGGAAACTAATTATGGGGTATCTTTCTGAAAGTGCGAGTTCAAAAATCATAAGGATCCATATTAACGTAAATATCATCTCTTTTGTGCTATGGCAGCCACCATTTCATTTAATCTTCGTAACGAAAAGAAGTATTACTTGAACAAGGCGAGAACATTTGGAATCGTTTGTTCAAATGAAGAAAATCAGCGTTTCACATGACTTCCGATTGATAATCTGACTCACGAAATCACGTCTTGAGAACTCAATGATAGAAAAGGTTGCCCCAATAAAAAGATCTGAGATCACAAGGTCGTCGGTTGCCTACGAAAGAGAAGATCGTATAATTATCTAAACGAATACTGAAACCCAGCCATCACGACATCATTGCGATGTAACAAGTTGAAAAAATCAATACGAAACCACATAAACACATCACTAACAGTCCATTTAGCAAAAATCAGTGAGCTACTACACATCGAATGAACTTTAGGTGAGCATTTCTTTCTAAGAAACACAACTCCAAAAACCCTTAGGTCTCCAAATCATTTCTGACAGATCATTTTTTCTTAATACCATCCATGCCTGCGAGCTCTATCTCATTTTAATGTCACAGAAAAAGCGATCGTGAACGACCCAATAGCCTCGTGATATCGCTTTAGAAAGCCAGTGATGCAACAGGATTTAAAAACAAGTTTCACATCACAGAGTTATGACGTCGTAGAAAGTTCATGTGTTCTCATTTCATAAGTCGTAAGCTGATACGAGGTGTCATAAATTGGCGCACACAAGTGCGACCATTGAGGCGAGAGGCAGCAGTAATTCGTATTTTTAGATCACAAGCTAGGGCATGAGTTTGTGTGCCATCAGATCAAGCCTGGGTTCTTAAATTCTACATAAGAAATACCACACAGCTTTAGAGTGAAACTTCCATGGCGGAATAATGCAATAACGTTGATATGAGAAATAGTGAATAAGTAAAAAGGCACAACAGAGGCAGCAACAACCACTATATCTGCCAATTAATGCAACCTATGAAATTTCAATAAACACATGCGTGCCAGTACAAGCCATGCTGCACGTAAAGATGTTTATCACATACACATACTGCACATGTATTTATCACGAGACTTCTGGCCTCCTCGTTAATTCGCAGTAACAGAGGGAATGCTCATCTCATGTCACCGATGTGCTACAAGACAACTTTTTAAAAAGACAGTTCGTCTTCTTAGCATCTGTAATTTCAGTGATAGTTATACAAGACACCTCCATTACAGCGACATATCACTTGCTGGAACTTGAGTAGAAATCCTCACCCTCAACAACGATGCAAGGCCAAAACTGCAGCTTGAGCTGAACGTAAACAACATTTCAATAGATCTTGAAATATTGTTTCAGGATTTAGACCAAAAAAATACTTATTTAAAAAAAATACGACACCAAATAAATATCGCAATTGAATGATATAACTTGCCGCTAGAGAAATCTAAGATTTATGCTTCATTAAATAATTTGAGTTTGAACAGCTCAAAAATTACTCACTCTCATCAATGTGTTTGTAACTGTCAAAGTTTGAAGCTAAAAAAATCGAAATCGACAAATTGACTTTCCTCTGGAAAAACGCAGTCTTACTCCAGGATCGCTCTTTCTACAACCAGGTGAAAACAGTGCTGAAAGTTCCACTTTTTGTGTCCGCAATCATGGTGGTCAAGTTTTTTGGTCACATCTTGTTGAGATCAACTCGGCGAGTGAGCGAACTTATGTCCTGTCGTAATTACGATACGTCGTGTGATTGTGGCACACGAGCATCGCTATGAAGCAATTCCTCCTCGTCTATGTGCCTTTTGAATCGGAGTTGTTTTCCATCTCTCATCACCACCAACTGTTACTCTGCCTGTTTGCTGCGAAATCGGCAAAAAAAAGCAAGCTTTCAGTAATACCAGCTCGTGGGTGGAACGCAACGAGGTTTAGGATTTCTCATTTTGAAATTGTAGAAATGTACCGTTGCACTTCGAGCGTACATCTCTGTACAGTAGAAAACCCCGTCTAAATATCCATCTTACAGCAAGACAGACCATTTTACAGCAAGACAAACCATCTTACAGCAAGACAGACCATCTTACAGCAAGACCATCTTACATCTTACCGCAAGACAGTTGAATCCATTTTAACCATCTTACAGCAAGAAAGTTGAATCAGCATCCCTCAGAACGGAGACACGATGATCTCCAAACAAATTTAAGCGAAATGTAAGCGTGTGCACCAAACGCAGTTTGAACTACCTGGACACGTGAGACCATGCCGCCGGTCGTGACCATGAGGCTTGCCAGAGACTCACTCAGCGCGAGAATCAACAGCCCTATTTTGGTCACGAGGAACTCCGCTCGAAAGTCAAACGAATCGTTTGGTAAGGCACCCCCCAAGGCAAGGCTTGTTTGAGTGAAGACGGATGTGACGCCGGACTTGGTAAGTTTCGCAGCCGATTGCTCATAACAACTCCTTACAGGCAAATTTATTCGGATCCACGACCCTCCCTCCGAATAAAGAAAGAACATTGTTTATTTGATGTCAAAATTATTATTTCCCCCATCATAACGCAACTATCAAGAAACTTAATGTAAGGAGTAAAATTCCTCCCCATTTATATGTGCGTACATTTCTGAAACTTTGTACCTGAGGTGATCAGCTGAAACAAAGATAGAATGAGGGTTTTATATTTAAAATACGCATGAAAATCAACCTCAATTACATCTGTAACCTAGAAATATTTGAAAGAAAAGAATTAAATGTATTGCTGAGCGCCTCTTTATTTTCCAAAATGTGCAAGTGTTCTCAAATGCGTACATTGGAAAACTAGGTCAATATCTTCAAATTGATAAATTAGCAGAGGTTAATATCATGATACCATCGCTAAAATGATACCATGATTGCGGTGAAAGATTTTGAGAAAAAAATTAGTGATTACATGCATAGCTTTCATTTTTTCATGGCGATCATTTTATCACGTTCACAAAATGAAACTAATCACCTGCATTTTTAAACTTTTTGAGTGTTCGATATAAAATCGAGGTCTGTCCAAACCCCGAAGTACGAAGGACATCATCGCTTCAAAAATCACAATTAAACCAACAAATCACCCATACCCTCAAAGTCAATAATTCCGATTTTACAAGTACCAATACAAAGTGAGAAACAAACAAGCGTAAGTACAAAACGATAAACAATTCAAGCATCACTTTCAGAAGCAACACTTATATGGGCGACTAGATATACACTCAAGATCAAACACTGTTTCCAACGTTAATGAAATTTTATCATTTTAAGAACAATAGAGCATTGATGCGTGCAAAGGTTCCGCGAAACTTATCTCTTATCGAACAGAGGAGCGTTACACTTGGCACTCAATGCCCACTTTGTTGAGAGGCCAATTAGTGGCGGCAATCGATCCCCCAAAATTCGGCCTTCATTCAACATAACAGCATTCATAACTGAGAACATTGGCATGATATCAGCATTAATTCGCTGGCAACATTAGGGATGTCAGCATCAATTCACTGACAATATTAGCCTGTCAGCATTAATTCACTGACCAAATCAGCATGACGTCAGCATTCATAACTGAGAACTTTAGCGTGACGTCAGCATTAATTCGCTGGCAATATTAGCATGTCAGCCTTAATTCGCTGGCAATATTAGCATGTCAGCATTAATTCACTGACCAAATCAGCGTGACGTCAGCATTCATAACTGAGAACTCTAGTGTGACGTCAGCATTAATTCACTGACGAAATCAGCATAATGTCAACATTAGTTTCATGATAAATCAGCATGACATCAACGTTAATTTACTGAAAAATTAGCATGACGTCTGTGTAGATTTAATGGAAACAACAGCATGACATCGACACTCATTAGTTGAAAATGGTGGCATTTCAGCATCCATTAACCATAAACATGCTGCACGCTAAAAGTAATTCAGTTCGATACATGAGAGTTTTCATTTTAAGTTACGCAAGTAACATGTGGGAATATTAGTCATCCTTTCCTTTCCTTTCCATTTAAAAGTTTCCGAAACAAACTAAAACCCGTCTCCTTGGACAAAACTCGTCTTTTTGGACAAAACCCGTCTCCTTGGACAAAACTCGTCTCCTTGGACATGTGCTACTATTCACAACCCAAGGTTTTTTGAAAAATTTGTTAGAACGCGAGTGATGTTTCCTGAATGACTCACTCGCGTCGTGACGTTTTTACGTACGCTACTTTATGCATCATGACTTTTTGGGAAAACTCTACATCAAAGCGGGAAAAGTTTGCAGACTCCTGAAGAAAAAATTTAAGTGATTTTAAAACGCACCATAAATAAAGCGTCCTCAACGCAAAGTTCTTAATTGGTTGATACGTTGGGAGAAAATTATGACGGCATTAAAATTAGTTAAAACACGTCATGTGTCAATACAGTCAGTAACTTTAGACTGACTCATAAATGCATGCTAAAACAGCAAATTGAAAGCAAAAGGAACATTTTAACAATGTTTTTGATAGTGAAGTAAAGTACGGTATTCAATGTAAATTTGTGTTGACTATGTTTCATATACTCGTACGACAATAATAGTCCTGCTGAGTAAACCAGAATTCATCATTGCATCACGATGCTAAAAAGAAGGGATCGTTGTTAACAGTTAGCTCAAATGAGCTTATTTTGCTAAACTATCATCCCAATAAATCGCAGTTTGATGCTTAAATTCTGCTGCACAAACTTCAAAATTTCACGTCACTGTTTCATTTCATTAATGGAGTCTATTGAATAGGGTGTCCAGATCGCGTCCCCTCTGAGGTGAACCGCAACCGCACTCAAATGTACGAGGTTCAAAAAATAGGGAGCTGTGAGTGAAATAATGTTCCTTTGAATTAATTCTCATGTTTTATACCATGGTAGGAATGAAAAGAGTTAGCGCTAATTGATAGTAACCTGGATGAACTACAAGTTCCAATATTTTTAGTCCACCATGCCTTCACGCAAACTTTTAAACGTATGCACAGACTCATTAAAAGAAACCATCTCCAGATCAAGAACCAGTTCAAAAAGTGACAAAGTGATACATAGACACACAAACTAATACCCAAAACTACGCCAGGAATTGTCCGACGACTAAAGGAATAGTTCCAGTAGCTACTTGATTGGCAGGGACTCAAAACGTGACAAAGTGATACGAAGACACAAAAAGAATGGCAGGAATTGTCCAAAGACTGAAGGAAGAGTTTCTATGGCCACTTGATTGGCAGGCAATACATTGAGTGTAGATTTAAAGGCCGTAAAATGCACGGATAATTGGCATGTGATTGTTCATGAAGACCTGCTTGTGTGGAGCAGCTACTGGCGGCAGGAGAGGACAGCAGGGACGAGTGCAGCGGCTTCAACAGAGCTTCATTCAAACGCTGGTCCTGTGTGATGAACTGTGTGGTGAATGGAGTGGTGCGCCGTGTGATGAGTGGTGGGATGGTGTTGGTCCCGTGTGGTGAATGGAGTGGTGCGTCGTGTGATGAGTGGTGGGATGCTGTTGGTCCCGTGTGGTGAAGGGAGTGGTGCACCGTGTGATGAGTGGTGGGATGGTGTTGGTCCCGTGTGCTGAATGGAGTGGTACACCGTGTGATGAGTGGTGGGATGGTGTTAGTCCCGTGTGCTGAATGGAGTGGTACACCGTGTGATGAGTGGTGGGATGGTGTTGGTCCCGTGTGCTGAATGGAGTGGTGCGCCGTGTGATGAGTGGTGGGATGCTGTTGGTCCCGTGTGGTGAAGGGAGTGGTGCACCGTGTGATGAGTGGTGGGATGGTGTTGGTCCCGACAGGAGCCAGGTGAGAATATTATATTACACTTAAAGATTATTATGTAGATATTTGCTTGCCTTGCTCTCATGCGATATAAATATATATGTTCGATTTTAGATCCTTTTTCTTAAGATTCAATTAAATTCGACTTTAGATCCTTTGGCTTAAGATTCCATTAAGTTCGGTTTGAGATCCTTTGGCTTAAGATTCCATTAAGTTCGGTTTGAGATCCTTTGGCTTAAGATTCCATTAAGTTCGGTTTGAGATCCTTTGGCTTAAGATTCCATTAAGTTCGATTTGAGATCCTTTGGCTTAAGATTCCATTAAGTTCGGTTTGAGATCCTTTGGCTTAAGATTCCATTAAGTTCGGTTTGAGATCCTTTGGCTTCAGCTTCCATTAAGTTCGGTTTGAGATCCTTTGGCTTAAAATTCCATTAAGTTCGGTTTGAGGTGCAGCTTCATGCATCAATTTCCACTCTCCAGGATACGCAAGTGAAGAATCGTGACCAACAGCAGCACTCCACCTGCCGGCGAGTTCCTTCGCCTTAGCATAAAAAATTAAAATGAATTTCAGACTCAAAATTTCCGAAAATTTCTAGAGCAAAATAAAACAGGTCTATTTTCGGAGTACATCATGCTGTAACGAACAACCGTAAGTGAAGTATGACACGCCATGGCAGGCTACAGTGACCGTAGAAACAGTAACCCTCTGACCATCTGTGTGTGTGTGTGAGAGAGAGGGTGTGTATGTGTATGTGAGAGAGAGGTGTGATGATGTGTGTAGGTGTGTGTATGTATGAGAGAGAGAGGGTGTGTGTGAAGGTGTGTATGTGTCTGTACCACGTGTGAAAGAGTGTGTATGTGTGTGTGTGAAAGTGTGTGTGTAAGAGAGTGTGTGTGTGTAAATGTGAGGTCAGCAGCAGCACAGCACTCGCACACGCCCCGCGCAGCCAGGCAACATCACAGAGCGGTGCTCACATCAACGGTGAGGCTGGCAATGCGGCCTTGTGTCTCATCACCACACGCTAATCAGACGCGCTGCCTTCCTCAAAGCGACTCATCAATGACATTCACTGCAGTGATTGCGAAGTAATGTTCGGCTAGTAAATGACAAAACTTGGAGATGAGAAGATGCATTTGCACTTTGACGGGAGCGAATTGCACAGTGTAGCAACTATGCATCAACAACCAATTCGAGTGAAGGACAAAGTTTCGCACAAGCGAGGTAACTGTAAAACTGCACATGTGCGCCTCTAACTGCTACACATTGTGCGACTTCAACATGGAGTGTGGGACGGTATAATGCATGCATAATTTCCTACCTAATTTAGTTCTTCGTATTGTTCACTGTTGCCCTTATTTTCCTTCCAAAATTTATATCACATTTGATAACATTAATTTAAAATATATTACTACTGAAAACTATTGAATTTTATCATCAATTTGTTGATAAACCGTATTATATATTATTTTACTATTTAATACTATATTACTGGGCAAACAATTTCATGAAAACTTAATTTTGAGCTCCTTTAGAATGAATACACGATACAACGTGTGAAAAATAATAGACTAATTACGCTTGATTCTATTTTTAGTTGCTGCAAGGTAGAATAAATGCGTGCTTGAAATATACCCGGGTGCAAAAAACAACGTGATGGCCCCCCGAACAAGAAATTGAACTAACTAAGCCAAAAATGTTGCTGGTTTTTCTACAACAAGAACACAATCATCATTCAGGGTTGGAGATTCGTTCCAGACCGACGTGGCCCTCGATGTCCTATGTTATCGGCTTCGATTCAAACAGTATTTAAGATCAAATAAAATGACGTGCAGTTTTCAACGGTAAAACTCAACTTGATTCATAGCAAATTCTTGTAGTTTGAAAACTTCATTAATCTCATTGCAGAAGCTCGTCAACTAGGATATTTATTTATTCGTACAATTTGGTGAAGTTGTTTCTGGAGTACGTGTGGCTTTCGCGGTCACAAATTTAGTTGCCTCGTTTCATCAAGATGGCACCCCATACCACCCCAAATGCCCAAATTACCTTTTTCCTATTGGTGAGTCTTCCTAGTGAACGAGAGAGTGGAAATGCTAGTTTGAAAACAAGCAACTTGATCTCGAGAGTGAGGGCGATGAATTGAATACTGTGACCAACTTGTGGCCGAGCAACAGGTTGTAGAAGTGAGTTGGTTAAGCGCTTGCGATGCAATCAAAGCCTGGTTTCCACGTATGGAGGAGAGGCCTTTCCTTTCGTGGAACTCGTGTCATGACCTCCCCATTTTCTGCGTTATATAGAAACGCACGAACACAGTGCACTCTGTTAACGGATTGCGAACGTGGATCGACCTAGTAGAGTAATTGATTATGGAGTAATTTGTGTGTAGACACACTTCACAGCACTACAATTAAGATGCAATGTCTTTCATAACGATCTAGAGATTTACACAAATTAAAATGAAGAGACGGAAGAAATGAGACGTATTCAAGAGCAATGATAGAAGGCCAATAAAATGCTACGTTATAACGGAACAACTAATAGCAGTACGTGAAACGGCTCATGTCTTACGCCACGCGCAAAATTTTACGAGGCTGGAAATGAAAATCATTTTCAAACGAAAATTATGATTGAACTTCAAAGAGGTTTTCTGTCCTTGAAGTGTTTACTCATTTTTATTTTTCAGGTATACGTACGTTCCAATGTAAATACGTTTTTTGCTCATAGGATTATGGCAAACATCAAACCTGCCCGACGTGTTCGAAATGGTACATAACACAAGAAAAACACGACCAAAATTTCATCAATGCTTCGAAAGAACAATTCGCTCGTTTTTTCAGATCATTAACTCCACGTGTATGTGTCTGATTTTTAATGCCTGTATAATCATCAAAAATAAAAACTCGTTTTGGAACTTCAAGCATTAAGTAAAGTAACTAAAATATTTCGTTCTTCATACCGCAGTATCGTAGTCAAGTTGCATTAAGTCAGTTCGTCCTTGATCAAATATGCTTGGTGCATACTGTTCAGTTTCATATGACACATCATCATCGCTTTTTTTGTAGCGCAGAAATGAGATCAACACGAAAAGAGTACGGCCAGCCTTCAATAAAAACCTGACTTGTTTGATCACTTATTTGACGGAAGGAATAATTACAGCAAAAAATATTATCACAATAAATTAAAAATCTTTACAAATGCTAATATCGAACGACAGCTGAACACAACAACCAAATTGACGGATGACAGCCTGAATGCAGTGATATTCAAAGTAGTCCTCGTGGAACCTCGAAATGAGTTAAGACACCGGGCGATATGGATGAACTTATGCTCTCCTATCTAAACTCTTCATTGCCAAGCGATCGATTTCCTATCAAAACATTTTCTTGAGCGCGGAACGTAGTATGATATGTCGTTACTCATTGGAAACTAATAAGTTGCACGAATGAAAGAAGAATCTCAGAGCCACAGGAGAAACAATTTTTTTTCAGTTCTCGTTCGGCTGCCGCTGTACCGTAAAAAATTTAGTCCTAGATCAGAAAACAATTTCTGAGACGTAGAATTTTAAGTAAGGACTTATGATAGAGGGAAAAACGGTACACAACTTATTATCAAGTCATGCTACGGGAAATTAGTCAAAAAGTTAACCCAAGATCACAAACCGTCTTTGGTGCTATGTGTAGGTGCATGAGATTTCTTTCTAAGTTGGACATGCTTTACCTCAGAACGGTATTCATTCCTTTCTTACATAGTGCAACGTTACAGAGAAGAAACAACCAACTAAACGACACTTTGATTCGGAGCAACTAAAAACCACCCCGGGACCCATCAGTCGCTATGTTACTTGAACGTTGGCTCCACTGCCAATACACACTGGTCTACTCAAGGAATCGAAACGGACGCGTGTTGCTACACTCGACCATCGACAACAAACTTATCACTGGAATGAGCATGCTTCAGCAGTGTTACGTTATTTAGTGAAGAGCGTAAATGCTTCCCTTTCCGAGTACTGAGAGAGTGCGAAAGAGAGAGAGAGCAAAGGTTGTGTTCTGTGTGATGCAGCGTTGTGCGCACACTGAAAGCATTGACGGACTGTGAACTGAGAGCACATTGCCTCCCTCTAATACCTCGACAGAAATAGAGACAGGAAAAGCTCGCATAAGCGTACTATTTCTCAAACAACGTTGCTATGGTAACAAGAGGTGAGCATTTCAGCGCGAATGTTTGTAAATAAGAAAACGAGAGTTGGAAAAGGGGTCATTTTTTATTCACTTCCTCGGGTGAAATTATGGCGTGATAAATCTTTGTGCATGCAACTGCATACAAGTGATCAACAGAGAAGAAGTAGCTGTTCTTTTAGCGGCCAGTCATGTTTTGTCCATTCACATTTCAGACTTCCTTTTTTTCCTTAAGAATTTTGTATCAAATTTGGTGGACATTTGCTGTTTTCTTTCTCCTTTTTTCCCTTCGCACATTCAAGCTCATTCTTGAATGAGTTCCAAAATCACATTTTCAGAGCAAATGTCCGTCTTATTCATAATCTTCCTCGAATCATTCGATAACAACAATTTCTTCAACATCACACACCATCCTGCATTGTTCAGTTTTAGCATTTTAGGCCGAGCTGGGAACTGCTGCGACACAACCTGCATTCCGTATTGGAGGAGTGAAAAAGAAATACCTGGGCAGCCCAAGTAGTAAAATTTTTCAAAAATTCGAATCGTTGGTAGCAGAATTATTAGTTGCTATGAAAATAATTGGAAATAAAAAACATTGGCTTGCTAAACATACGAATTAGGTATGGATCTTTGACCCAAAATGCTTGTCCTAAACAAAACTGTACTCCTGAGACCGCCTATATGTGTCAGTAACAATCGCATATCTTCTCTCACATCTCAAATACATTTTCATGATAATTAATAAGCCTAGTTAAAATAAAGAAACACAATTGTCATTGAAACCCTGTAACACAGTTCAAGCTATTCCAAGTCAATTGTGAAATATGTACCAGCCTTTTAAACTGTGAAGCGATCAGAGAAAAACTTTTTTCAACATCAAATTGTATAAATAGTATATGTTGCGACATATTAAATCATTAACATTATGTGGGTTTTTCAGACAGCTTATAAAAACCATATATAAGGTATCTTGAACACTTTTTCTTAACGTTTCTCATATATTTGATGAATTTAACACAAATTTTGAGTAAAAGCACAACTACGCTGTTGGTGGATCTCTTAATGAACATTCTGTTAAAAATAAAGTTTTTGATAGAAAAGCCTGCCAGTACGAGTAATGTTCCTCCAAGAAGAACATAGGTTAAATACGTGGCGAAATAAACGGGGACCATTTGCATCCAAATATCACATTAAATATCTGACGTTGTCGGCTGTAGCAAGTGCGCACCACCAAGATCACGAAAACACGAAACTTGTTCGAAAAAGGGCTTTTTTGCATCTCAAAGGCGTTCGTTGTAATAGCTGATAAAACACGACGTTAAATTTCTTCGAAACGACAATTAAATGACATTAAAAGAACTGTTGGTAAAAGTTCACAAGCGCCATTGCTCCTAGTTTGAAAAGAGTAATTGTATACCAGACAAAAACAAATTAAAGCTAAAACGGTAATTTTTTGCGGCACTGACATTGAACTGAAAGAGAAAGAATGAATATTATTATGAAGCATAACCAGGGCCAGAACAGGAAACACCTTGCCATTCATATCCCTCAGATGACATATCGTAGCAATGAATTTAGATGAGTCGTTACGCCGGTACTGCAGCAGTCCACGCTGCTTTATACCACGTATCAGAATGCGACATGATGCAATTGATGATGGTACTAAATCACTGGAAAGCTCTGTCACTACCAGGTGCCGTATTGTTGAACAAACTTTCCCAGCGCATAAAAATCAAGGTCAAAATCGCATATCATTTTGTGTCTCAACAAAAACTGTGTGATGCACTACACACCGGGAAAGGGGTTGCGAGATGCATTCATTCATTTTGTATGTTGCTTAGTTTTTATAAGTTTTACAAGCACGCGAGCGTGGAGTGATTTTTTAAATGCTATAGTGTTATATTAAGTGTAATTATAATATAAATGGGCATGTGTCAGTGCAAAACAGTAAAGCCAGGGACTTTCCTTTTTATTTTAAATGTAGTTTTCTTACTTCAACTAGCAACTGGTTATATCTATACAAAATTTCTTGATGTAATTGTCGTTAAACTGCTGTATTTTTGTGTGAACTACTAACTTGACCTTATAATTCTAAACATCAGTTTTAGATATTGTTGTCGGCAGGCTCGTGCACGAATGCCTACAAATGTTTCAGAAATAAAAAGTAGATGAGAAACTTTATGCAAAGGATGCATTGAGACTTGCACTTGAACTACCGATTTCTCAATCTTGTACGCTTGTGGGATTCACTCAACTTTGAATTTTTCTGTTCACATTTTTCTTGTCTGAAATGAGCAGGTGATCATCGATTAATAGAGTCGAATGAAATCATAGTCTTATAGAGGGATATTTTCGCTTAACTTGACGATTAGAATCACCTGACGGTATGCTCGTACATTAGCTAGTCTTACACTGCAAATCAATACCAACACCAAGTATCAATAAATATCAAATTGATAGAATATTGAGATTGCGGCTCATCAGCGTAAATGTTTATTTCACAGTACTATTCGTTTCGTAAAATGTTTTTGTTAGCTTTCTGCTACATCCTTCCTAGTGTCTGACTCCCAAAGTACTCTTTGTGCTAGCATTATTTACGCAGAAAATTTGAGATGAAGCAAGCTATCCCAGCTCGTAATGAGGCACTTGCTCATGTGTATGCCGAAAGGCTGGTTTCAAATTTATCACATATCGATTTTTTAGTTTTAGAAACAGAATCATTTATACTTCTACTCGTTAGACTTTCAGCGACATTTACAGTTACCGCTCAAGTTTAAGCTCCTGTGCCAATGTAAGTGTAGACTGTCCTTCAAGACGCCAATGTCTTTTTTTTACCCGTATATATCAACTTTTCCAAATGTGGAATGACTTGCTATTCATTTTCATATTTTCTCTTACCCATTAGAATTTGATTTTATATATTTTGTGTATCAACTTCACTGAAAATAAATTACTTTTCGTTCATTTTAGTAAAATACTCGCTCTATACGCAGACAGTTGATGTGATCACCTTGATGCTGGTCCCATCTAGTCCGACACACTTCAGAGAGTTCCTATAGAAAATTGCTTGCTCTCAGCAATACTACACGAAAATCACATGAGTTTAACACCATTGAGAAGAATGCCATTATTTTGCAATTAATTCGCCAATTTTTCAAAAAAAAAATCAGTTTACATCATAAAAGAAGATTTGAATGCGCATTAGTTAAAGAGCTCTCCGTCTCACTGCAGTTGACCGCTGAACCCACGAAAATCCCAGAATAGATCGAAGTCACTTGATGCCGTGAGAAAGGAGCAAACATAGCCCGATCGACACATTGACTGAATAGATTGTCTCTTTTTATAATTTTAGAAATTGCATCCCATGTTCCTTAACCTCGCTTAAGATGTGCACATCTTCTTGCTGAATAACTACCAGAGTTTTTCACTGAATTGTTTTTGAAATTGAATTAATCCTAAGTCTATTCTGAGACCTGAAAACCTTGATTGATTCACTAAAATCATAATACTAATTCAATCATTTTCCGTTCCCACCCTTGAATCTATTATCCGATCGACTAGAGTAAGCTGAGGACAAGTGTTCTAGATTAAATAGAATTACATTATCGATGCCATCATGTTTGACGGACCCGGTACGCTCGTATATATAATTAAAGAGAGATTCCATTGGAAGTAACGCAGCCAGGAGAATAATGAAAAAATCTCAAACGTAGTGATGGTAGCAACTGAAACATCGTTTCCTGTGAATTTACTTCACTATCAACGCCATTGAAAAAATATTCAATTTACAAATTGAAGGATGATTTTATTCATGTATTCCTAAGAATCCATTTCCAATGATTTATAATTTTGTGAAAATACTAAACTTTATGAAACTAATAGGCTTTTAGAAAAACAACTAAACTTACAAATGACTAGAATTTTATAAAACTATCAGACTTTTAAAAAGTTCTGGAAAATTATGAAAACGCCACTCTTCTATAAATTTACAAACATTTTATAAAGATACAAATACCAAACTTTTATAAAAATACAAGACAGCCGTTACTCGTCGTCAGGTCGCTCTTATGGACAATTTTTGAAAAATATCATTTTTAAAATGGACAGTTGTAACAGATCACTTTCAGAATAGAGAGTGTGTAAATTTTAAATTTTGTCATTTGTTATAGCTAAGAAAGCATGGAATTAAGTATTTCTGCAGAATTATCCCTGAAAGCAGAATTATCCCCATCAGGACAGTACCAACCAACTAAACTAGCAAACAATCGCAATCCAACAAGAAAAATTGCGCAATCCAACAAGATGTTAGAAACGCACATATGTAGATAGCCACGATGCAAGCCGCCGTATATGAAATTCAGTGCGCATTGCGTGGGTTTCCTCGGCGCTCACCTGGCGTTTTCTACCATTTTCTGCCGACGTAACGTCCTTGAATTTCCATCTCACAAATCGCCGCATTATTCTGCAGGATTGTGGTGTAATCAGTGAGGCATGCCCTTGGATGATCACGATGTTAGGTTGTGTCAACTGCAAATTGGATGCCCAATATGAAGACGATATTTAGGCTGTCATACCGTAAACTTGTCAAGCCATTAAAGTAGCAATATCCTAAAATTTTTTTCAGTAAATAAGCAGTTTTATCTTCACATTGGAAACATTTAGGCTTTCTTACTCCAACTGGTTATCTCACTGCCATCTGATTTTCCCTAAATTGTGAAATATTCTGGCTACCATGTTCCCAAAACATCAAAAAATGGAATAGATCACCACATCTTCGAATTACGAAGTTCTGACATGAGATCGAATGCAGTTTCACGGCGATGTCCTGTTCTTGAACTGCAAATTTTCAGAAATCATTTCGAGTTGTTCGCCATTTTATGTAAATAACGTGTACAGATATTAAGATGTCTTCGAATAATTGATTACGGAGTTTTCATATCATTTATTTATGTGCAAACTCACGCCCACAATTGCTGTTTTTAAAATTCATTTAACTTTTTCCCCGTCAATGTATCTCAGTTCATAATGTTTACTGTTTCTAAATGCATTTGTCTTCTTAAATCAAGATAGCCTGAAAGTTTAGTTTTTAAAATCTTAAATTATTTTCCGTCATTAATCCAGTGAAATACCATTATGAAACTGCTGGTGAAAGAGAGGTCATGGTATTCTCTAATTATTTCAAAGTTAAGGTATTAAAACTTCCAGCGCTGAACGCCACGGATATAAACGCCAAAAATAAACAACCTACGACCCTCAACAATTCGCTAAGCAATTGAACATTCCATCAAAATATTGTAGAACAGCAAAGCCAGTCCAGTAAATCGGAAATGAAAAACGAGAGTAGCAAATTTTTTTTTAAATTACGGCCGTTTTGAAATTCTATTCTGTAATGAATCTGATCTTCTACTCCTAGTACGTTTGCACAAAAACTATTTTAACTATTTTTACATACATGGTACTCATACGATTACAGAGTCTGTTGCATTCGAGCAGTACCGTGAGACGAAAAAATATGGAAACAGAACATCTTCGTCCAGTTATTCTGGAACAGGGCTGCAAGATACAACCTTTCAGCTCAACCAAATCCAAACCTAGAACAATCCCTTTAGAATAGGAGTACTTCGTTGATAGTTTTAATACTAATGAAGCTATTTGAATATATTGCCAGTAGGAATTGACTCATAAACAGAAATAGAATGTCCTCAGTGATATTCGGTGATGTAAAAATAACCCTAATGAGAGCACCAAAGGAAAAGTTTCAAGTGCACATTACAGTACAACCCCACTGCATCGGGAGAATACTATTTTAAGTTCAACTTCAATATCAATTTCTTGTACGCCACCGTTCCAAGGCATTATGTAACGGCACACTCCTTCCTCCGCGTGCGACTTGCAGTCAACCCACAAAAATCACAAAGAAACTGATGCCGGCAACCGCATCAACTAAATTGTTTCGGCCACCAGGATAAAGCTTACGAATAATTCAGATCACAACTCTCAAAAAGCTTCCTTCGAATCAAGTGATCATTTAACACGGTTCACAATTAAAGAAAGATAGTGATAGTTACGAGTACGCTTGGAATTTTAACAGCTAATTTCAGCGATCAGTATTCTATCCTCACTTCTGTACACGTTGCCACGCAGAGACCTCGTCCGCAAAAGAACGCACGTACAAGCCGTCTTACGCACATAAGTTTTTGGAAAGTGATCCTAGTGCCCTCTAGAGGGTCGCAAATCGTGCACATGTAGGGGTCTTGATGATCGGTACGACACGTGTCTAGATTTTCACCTCACTGAGAGTACAAGAAATTCTAAATTAAAGTGTCCAAACGCGCTTCCGAAGTCGCCAAACCCATATCAAGGTGACAGAATTTGCAGCTGAGGAGACTAATAGCCAAATAACGTGTGCCGGAGACCTCAGCGGAGGCTTACCAGGAGGTCTTCCATCGAGCGGCCCCACACGCCAGGTGATGGGCAGACGCAGCGATAGTTGTGTGCTGGGGTAACTCGGCTCAGGTCAGCACGGAGACGAGGTTGAGAGAAGTTGCTCCACATGAACTTTCAAACCAATCGCCCATCAAAGATTTCACTCACAAAGTACTGCGACGTAAATAAGTTCTGATGACGACGGGATTGAATGGGCCGGAATACATGGGGGTTGAAGAATCGTAAGCCGCCTTCAATGAAGAATTTCTATCAAATGATCAACCATTCCGTCATTTCCTGTGATTCAATTTCATGGGAGACAGAAAAACATGCCTTTCCCCTATGAATGTCTTGACCTTAAACCAGAAATCGCATGAAAATGAGTAAAAGAACAGTGCACAAAAATGGGTAAACAAACAGTGCATGAAAATGAGTAAAATAACAGTGCACTAAAACGTGTAAAATAACTATGCACGATATTGGGTAAAATAACAGTGAACGAAAAATGGATAAAATAACAGTGCACAAAAATAGGTAGAATACCAGTGCTTAAGAATGGTTAAAATCAAAGTACAAGGAAGAGCATGCAAACAGGACCACAAATCTTTAGCGCCTCATAATTAGACAATTCCTTGTGTAAATTTCTAGGTTATTCTTATAATAAGAGTGTTTACGACGTATTATGTTCTATGCTGCCAGGCAGCAATCCTTCATTGCGTTGCGAGTCACGTGCTGCAGGAGACCCACCGCATGTCAGAGAAATCTTGGGCAGTCGATGACAGACAAACATGCACGGAGAGTAGGTCTGCTCCTTCACCGCTTATGAAATTGTTACGTAGATGGCAAATTTATGGGAACTTTAAAACGATACCTATCTTTAGTTAGCATTGGATTCCGGAATGTTTGGGTTGAGTCACGAGTGAGATAATCTGCCGTATTCATAATCGCATAGATGCTCATTGAGTGAAACTCTCCGGCAGTGAATTCTCTGAAGTTGACTCGCCATCTTACTCCGAGGTATCGTTCATGCCTTCCCCATGTGGTTATCTGCATGCACCCTCTGTCACTGAATGAAATTGTGTAACTGGAGACACGAAAATTAAGTTTACCATAACGACAAGTGTAAAAAAGGGGAAAAATAAATGTTCAGTCGATGTTCCCAGCAAATAAGCGTCTTTGACACGAGTAAATCCTTTCGATTGAAAGTTGAAAGTTCATTATGTATAATGTGAGCGATAATTCTAGTGAGTTATTTAGAAAAGAATGAACAAAACTACACGACTTGTTTAGCAGTAACCAGTATCTGCAGAAGTATTCCCGGCTTTGCCGTAAACAATCAAGTCCCTTTCTGCACAGTATGTTAGGCTGTTATTGGAAATATTTTCCCATGACTGTTAAATACCGATGACGGGTTCTGCAGCCAAAACATTCAAGTTTTTAAAATAAAGCACTTCAACTTTCACGACTTTTTCCCAACAAGCATTTTAATAGTTTAGGTTAAAAATTCAGAAAAAGAATAATATTTTAATGGAACAGAATCCTGTTTCGGAGCACCTTCTCCACCGAGCACGGGCTCCGACCTGGATTCATCTGAAGCTCTGCGGCCGAGACAAGCTCTAAGTCATGCATCTCACAGCGTCGTCGCAGAGTCTGACGAGCTGTAACGTGATAGTAAAGCGGTGCTCGGGGTCTTAAATCAAACGTTTTGATCATTTTATTCGTTTTTGATGGCTGCTAGCAGACTTTGACGAGAGCAGGATGGGCGCGCTGATCACGTGACAGTATCAGCAAGGCACCAAAGATAGACCTGTAACGAGCAGTGGATGCGTCACTGCGGAGAACCGCGCGCGAAGACAAGAAGGATAAAACATAACTAAAACGGAACTAAAATTCCTTTTTGTCACGTGAGAAGTAAAAATACACCTCGCTTGTAGAAAGAAAGTTAAAAGTATCTAACAAGCGTTTATGAAGTATGCAAAAGGTACACATTTGGACCTTTGAAAAAACTTCAAGATTAAACAGACTTGCATCATGACTCCGCCGCTAAATATTACTGTATAATTTGGCTGAACATCAAAAGATTCGAGTCATCTTCAGGTTTATACTAGTATAAATACCCAAGCACCTTAAACAGACTGCTCAGGAGTTACTAATATTTTAATCTCGGAACACGTTCACCGACAGCATTCGAGGTCATTCATGCAACACAATTGGAAACGTACCCACGAAATAGTGAGATAGGACACTAGGAAATTCCCAACTAGCTGATATTAGCAACAAAGAACCGAGAACGAAATGAAATTGACGTCCTCTATGGATACCTTCTTATATTAAATTTGTCTTTGTCTTTATTAGGAATTTCATGTAAGATTAAATGACTCACCAATTTGGTATACTCAACACTCATCAAAGACTCTGACGTTCACACTAACCCCACACGGCCGCCTCAGGTGAGCCTGAAAGAGGCTTCAGTAGCTCAGACTTCAGGCGAAATAGTACAAGCGACAATTATTATCGCTTTTATTCACGCATTCCTTCACATCAGCAGTGTCACTGATCAAATTAGAAAGCACTCGCATGCGAATGGAGGTTGCTTTTTGAATTGGAGTCTCAAACATCAAGAAAATCTACCCATTCTTTTCAATGATATAACCTTCCGTGAATTTTAATTCAGTGAAGTTTTCCACGCTGAATGCGACAACAAGTGATCTGAGAACAACATCTCATGCTGATACCACACAAATCTCTCGCCCGCTTAAGTATCGTCAATATCAGTGAAATTTTATAAAATAAACCCGTCAGCAATCACACAAGTATTGGAAGCCTCAACGGTTTTAAGGATCATTTGTTCAAAAATTTGTTTGAGAGTGCATTAGCGTGAATTCTGTTCGGTATGCTTAAGAAGCGCCTTTGAATTCTGTCCTGAAGCGCTTCAGAATTTCGCCCCAAGACGCATTAGCGAACGGACAAAGAGCTCAGCCTCTTGCGCTCAAGCAGCCGACGTTTCTGCTCGCTTCAACGGGCACGCGGAAAGCTTTTAACTCTTAGCTTAGATGAGAAACGGCGGCAGGTGCGCTACCTGTACACTTCAGATGCTGGTTCTTGCCCTGCGTTAGTCACTAGGGGGTTTCGTCATCTTAATTTCGCTTAGGTTTTGATAATTTTTCACCGTTCCATTGTCTATTATATTGGATTGTTTTATTTTAATGACAACTACCTGCACGCCCTTAATGCTGCTGAATTGGGATTGTTGATTTATCCAAAACCAACAGTTGAGTAAATTTTATGTACCATGACTTAATCGTACCAGGAGGAGGGAGTAAAGCTGAGGGGACAATCATATTAGGCAACTCAATGGGACTTGCCCAGGGACCTTGTTTTATATTAAAGTGAAGTTTTAGTATGATACTTCACAATGGGAGCTGAACAAAAGAATAGAAACTATTTCATCCTTTCATTTCTCCGAGAACATCAGCACGAAGGCACGTTGATTTCATCATAAGATGAAAATTGATTAAACATTTTGTGTTTGCTCTAGGGACCTGAGTCGAGAGCAGGGAAAAGACGTGAGATTAATGCTATAGAAATGCTGTCTCAATGCAGTCAACACGCTACAGAAACAAGGTCCGTACAGAGCGACTCAGCTTAGAATTAGTAACGCTCATCAGACACTTCTTCTCCTCAGCAAAAGCTTTGGCTGTGAACTACGGTGCCAGTGACTTCATCTGCATGTCGGCACAACCGAAATTGAAATTTACTAGTGTCACTAGCTGTCAACTCTACACTACATCACGCCTTGTTGTTTGCATCTCATTTGGTTGAGCCATTCTATCTCCTATAGTCGCCGCTCATAAAGATATGTTTCATTATGATAAGATCACCAAACGCTCCATGTTTAAAATACTGACAAATATAATAATTAGCTGTTACATCAACTCTGAAACTTATATCAACCAAGTTACTTTTCGTACCACGAAATAAAGAGTAAAAATGATTCTCTCCAATTACAAAAGCTGCGAGTGTAGAAGTACAATCCATTGCCACACCAGTAAAGCTCATAGTTCATTAACTATGTAATGGAAGCTCATGTCGAGTTTCGTCAGACCCTTCATTGAGCAATAATTTCAAGCATTAAACGTATGCGTAAGTTAACACAAGAGTGACTGCGAACGAATCTCGTACGCGTACGGATTGCTACGGGCGCAAAGAAATCATGCATGATATAAGTGCTCGACAGTTCTCTAATTTTTTAATATAATCAAAACTTCAAAAAATGTCTTTACATATTTGAATCATTGAGACTTTTTATCCGAAGTGTACATTTGCTAGAACATTGCCTCCGTGCATCCTGAGTACATCGGAACACATTTCACAGAAGTCTACGGGCAGTTGTGCGAGGGCTGCAGCTGAGCATACGGCCAGACCTCGAAGGAGACACGAGAATCTTGACCTGAATGTCAGCCGCTGACAAGGCGGCCCGGGAGGCGGGCAGGGGGAGGGAAATGAGAATGTTTTAGCAAGGGGGCTCGTCAATTTCGACCCGTTGAAGGTAACTTTGTAGGTAATTTCGTTTACTCCGAATAGGTTGCTCTGATATCGTGGTTTCTTCTTTATGTTTTGTAAAATTTCACTGAAGATGATTCAATTTGTCGTGATGAGTGAAACGAAGTTCACGGTTAAAAGAATAAATCGTAAAAAAAACAAGCCCTTTCTCTTTGGTTCAATTTGCACACAGACAAATGAAGACAACAAAACGCTTAATCAAACACTGAAATTGAATTTCGATAGGTAACACTCGAGTGTAGAAAATACACTACTAAGGATAGGGTGCATTATCATTGCAGCCTGAATATCTGTGTGAAAATATCAATGTCTTTTGAACTCAGCTCGTTATTTTTTTACCTCGAAAATCATTTTTTCAGGATTTGTCTATACGCAGGCAAATTCTCCTGAATGCTCTGTAGGAAATAGATGAGTATTTTTAAATTAAAAAGCCTTCTCAAATTAAAAAAATACAATATAAAAATGAACTTTTTATTCATGAACTTATTCAATAAACTATTGAGTGACAAACTAGGTTATGGCTCACAAGAATTGGATATTAATGCCACCGACTTGCTCGAACACAAAAGTTTTCAATTAATGAAAGAAAATGAGAAGGTTTCTCAGTGAAAGGAGACTGATGAATCACAGATCGAAAGTCTTATACAAATAGCATGTGTTTCATTTGGAATGTCAACTGTAAATACACAGACACCAATTCTATACATTGAAAGTCCCGGCTCTGTCTGTGTACAGTACGTTTGAAGAATTGTGTAGTAACAAGTATATTAATGGTAAACTCACTGCGGTAAAGGTAAATTTACTATTACGAAATCCAGGTCAATTATACAGCAGTGAGGACCTTGAAAAAAAAATTCGGAGTGTACAGTAATCCGAATGCAATAGGCAGAGAAGTACGTTTGTGAAAGAATTTTTAACTATTTTCAATCGCTATCGATAGACCACATCGAGAAACCATTTCTATGCAAAGATTTGCCTAAGGACGACAGGTGGTCGATGTGAGACTGTTGCTTCAGTAAAAACGACTCCGCGAAAATGACCCATAAAGAGGAAACATTCGTGCTCCCATATGTACTCAGCGCTCTGCTATATTACACACGGTCATCCTGCATGGCTGTTTGCACAATGCATCTTTGCAGGCATTTCAAATCAAGATGAAGCTAACTCAACTGGAGGCAGCTTTTCTGAGACGCTTTTCTGAATGAAAGCAGTACTGTAATGTTTCAATAACTGTGACAGTACAGCACGAAGGAAACAGGAACAAGCTCGTGTCAATACCTCACCATGCACGTCACCATCAGTACTCTATCTCGGCAGCAACAGCTCGTTCGCTTAATTTACCAGAACAGCCTGGTACTCAGTTCTGACTTAACTAACGTCAACGTTTCACATGCAATGACAAGTAATTGGGGTGGTGATTTGGAGGGTGTGTTGAGTTGCAATTGCGTGTGAACTAAGTACGGAGATTTTTGTATCATACCAAAAAAATGCCCACATGGACTATATACATTACTTCAAGGATAAAAACGGCCTGCCAACACCTTCAAAATACAAAGAAAGCAAAATGTTATTGGTGGTAAACCTAGTTCCAAAGAATTACGAATCGCAATCACGATAAATTATGGAGCAGACACGATATTTTTCTGTAAAACATAGATTAGAGATAAAGTTAACTAAGTCAAATTCGAAGTCGCACCGCTGAAAATTATGAGATGTATAACTATGATCACAGTAAATTCTCGTGCGTTCTGATAAGTTCGATGCACATGCGCAAAAAACGAGCTGAATGAAGAATAGGTATAGGTGGAAAAGCTCATACAAGTGTTTCATTTGAAGCGACTCTTTTATACAAGCCAGATTTTATAGTTAGAGACTTCACATATATGAGGCTCTTACGTGCAGCAAAGGAAACTTTGCAGACACAGTAGAGTCTTGAATAGCGAACTGCTGACATACATTCATGTCGTAAGAATAAGCCTTTTCTTTCATTAATTGTTAGGGTAATAACCTGGTCTGCGCAGAAGAAATCATTGGAACACAGAAGAGGCCATAGAATTCTCAATGATCTTAAAATATTTGCCCAGAGTCTGTATGTACACATGCCCTACCACCTGAATGAGCCGGCAGACTACAAACTTCCATGCTTAGTTGGAAAACTAAAGGAATGCGCAATTTTATCAATATTACCTACAGGATTTGTAGCGATATTTCCAAATCCTCTTCTGAACGATCCTGAACATCTCGTTTAAAAATTTGCACTTGAGTCAAAAAATTGTCAAAAGTTAGGGTAATAATCTATAATTATTTAGGGAATCATTTATAATTGTTCATGAAAATAATTATATTAATTCAAATTTAGGAAAATCATCTTTGTGAGCTCCAAACTTGAAAAATTACGGAAGCTTTGAGTTACTTTCAATGAAAGAAAAGAAAAATAAAAAACTAATTTCCACAAAAGTTGATCTACACGACGTATAATTTCGGTGTCTGAAATATTTTAACTCAAAGATCCTTAATTGTTAAACTTTACGCATAAACTTCATCATAGCCATCTGAACGGTTGACCAGAAGATTGAGGGAAAAACAAAAACACACATTCCCTGAGTTAAAGTGTTCTAAGTTTGAGAAGGCTCATAAACACGGTAAATGAAATGATAGTCTCCCTTCACATTGACATATGAGCTTACGCTGCAAAGGCAGCTGTTGATATTGCTGGAAAGTACTGCGTAATGGGAGAAAGAAACTAATTCTGCATTCAGAACTGAAAAGGCGAAATGGGAAACGAAACAAGTTTTTGGTGCACACGTGTCAAAAAGTACACAGCACCGAACTCAAGAAACTTGCTTTACCACGCAACAAATTTTCATCATTTCCTACCAGCAAAATGTTGGCTCAGAATATTATACGTCAAAAGCAATGATACGAGACAGGGGCTACAACTTTACGGCAATGCAGGAGTTGCGTTACGGCGCGACAGAAGCTACGATACGGTCATTCTTGACCTCTACTTAATTGAAACGGGTTGTAGATGCTCAGATCGGAAATTTCTCACTTGGAAACAAAGGATCCAGTAATGAGAAAAGTTGCACCTTCTTCTACGAACAAAACCTGGTTCAGTAATCACATAAAATTATATTCTGAGAATAAAGAAGCTGTTTGGAGACGCATGCATCTTAAAATTCATATTTTTGGAATGATCGCTGTAGTTACCGACATGCTGTTCATTAACTGACCTTCACAGAGTAAGTCTACCATGGAGCAAGTTCATAAGATCTTAAAGTAAATTTATAAACTGACATTAATGAAGTGAAATCATAAGACCATAAAGTAAATTCATATTCTGATCTTCACAAAATAAGTTCTCAATATCATAAAGTTTGTCAATAAATTGACTTTCTTGAACTACAGGCACACAACACAACCATATCTCACATCTAAATGTTGATAACGCGATTTAAATTATTCCGTCTCTCGGCTATGATGGTGACCCCAGATCAGCCTTTTTGGTGGCTTTACATGGGCACCAATTCTCGAAGTCAACCCTGTCCTCAAAAAATCCCTCAGCAGTGTAGCCAGACGAATAATTTTAAAGTTCAAATCTTAACAGAAAAAACTAATTCGAAAAGTTGCAACAAAACATTCAGAATAACTATAACTCCTGGTGATGCAGTGAACCTCAGGTGTTGGCTCGGCTGCCGTGCAATCATTATTTTGAAATTCCTTTCAAAGCAAACAGGGAGACAGAGTTGCGCACATCAATACAATGACGAAGAGGAAGCAACCTGCCCAAGGCACCACAGCGCGTCCCCACAACCAGGAAAAGGTCGAGTGATGCGACAGATGAGCCTTGTACTGTGATGAGCTACCCTCGTATGCTGACTTCATCGTTAATACTCCCTTAAAAACGTGCTTTGGATTAATGCTTGATATTAGAGTCTCTGCCCTTCCGTTCTTTGAGCACTTTTATGCGAGCTCACTCTCTGGTAAAATAGCAATGTGGTACATAAGGATCACTGTTCCTTTGTTCGATTCATTGGTGTATACAGGTCTTGATAAAATGTAAATCAAAGATTAAGATTATGAAAGTAACTGAGTTCTGCTCTTCTTATGGATGAACAGACCTTGACAAAATACAAATCTGAAATTAAAGTTACGAAATAAATTGAGTTTATTCTTCCTTATGATTAGATTCATGCACCGTGTTAATGAAGTTCAGTCAACACATAGTAGAGATCTCTGAAGTTAAACACAAGTGCGGCGCATCTCTATTGCATGATGAGGCGTAGTAAAATGTGCAGATTTACCTCATAGGTAACGGAATCTAGCGGCGACAATGAAGCATAGCAAAGTCACATAAAAATGAACGAATTGCAAATTTTCCAAGCAAATTCGATTTTTAATTACATGTACGCAAGTATTTGCCCTATATGACACTTGCAAAACACATCGCCGTTTGGCTGCTGGCGGCACTGCGGTCAGTGGAATTTGAGAGCTCGTCGAACCCCTCACTCGTGGTGCTGCGATTTCGGTTTCTCATTATTGATCTTGAACATTGATTCCAAATCATTTCATGCCTTCAAATAAAATTCTACCATTCATCTTGACTATCACCATCACCATCATGACTGTAATTCAAAGCTATAATATTGGAGAAAAATAAAATAACCATCATCTTGATTATGACATTTTCTTACTAAACTGAGAAATATAATGCCATTGTACAACCAAAACGCCCAACTAAAGTCTCCTATTTTAAACCCAATACCTCTCATTACCCAATCAGGAAGAAGGTAGCCAATGTCCTAAAATTTCATGATTTTCTTCGGATGATTCATTTGTAAAACCACAAATTTGTAACCAGCGAAGGTTGAATATTTCATAAGTTATCGACCCCCACCCTAACGCTGCTGGTAAAATCAATAACAGAAGAGCGCAAGTTGAGCACTGAAGCCAACACCAGCAGCCCGTTGATTGCCAATAGCACGCTCTATTTTTGTCCCCATCATCGAAACACCTTTACGTTCTTACTCACTGTGCCGCCGGCACACGTGTGACCAGGAGTTACCGATGAGACGAGCGCTAGGTAGCTTCATGATCAGCTTCGTGACCTCTAATTTCGACGAGAGATGACTTGAGTCAAGACATTTTGTGACTCACAAGGCATCTAAATTTTTCGAATGACATTAGGGAAGTGGGATTTTACCTGACAAACGATTCAGCCTTTTGATGTAATTAGGTAAGTTAGTTTGCAAATGTGTTCCAAAAAGATGAAAAAGTGAGGAACCACTAAGTACGGAGTTTAGGGAACGGAGAATCTATACATGAGGTGTTTTCTCATTCAAGATCTTCTGCGCACAGAAACAACAAGTTACAGAATAAGTTTATCATATAAGATAAAAGTTGCAGAAAAGAGCAATTGATGCTGAAAAACAAGAAAATAGTAAACTAAAAAAGCTGACGCTTAAGAAAACAAAAAACTTATTTTATTGTAACAAAAAGAAGGCCTACTTAACCGTAATCCCGGGATCTCACATCTTTCTCCTTTGAGCGCTAATTCCCATAGATATTATTGTATCCTTTTAGAGTTGACGCTTTCACCTAAATTTTGTTTTCACCCTGGAAGGCGGCCATCTCGAATACGTCTGCGTCACCACTAATCAGTACGCACTCAGTTTTGATGAAGCTACCGCGTCTCTGGGGCAGGTGCGTTCACTCTCGCGTAAAGGATCTTCGTTTCAACAAACTTTGTGTTTATTGAATACCTGCTTTTCGGGGAGGAAATAATTGATTAAAGCCTGGTATTCCTCCCGTTAGGATAAGGGAAAATGTGTCCATGATTCCTGGTTAAATGATAATATAATAATAATGATAATAATAATAATCCATCATTCGCGACCTGACTCGGGCGTATTAAATGGATATCGAGTACCGACCGTGGTCAACCATTTTGGAGTTAATTATCGAAAGGCGTTTGAAAGCCTGGTGTGAGATATTAAATACGACAATTTGATTTGAATAAAAAAATTCTGGACTTTCATTAACCATGGATCAAGGCTTGTTTCTCTCGTAGATGTGCGCCTCATTTGAGGCTTCCAGAGGGCTGCTGACCAGTGTTTTTCACACTCAGCCTATGTGTTTGTTTCTCCAACAACTAGCTTGCGTCGTTTTACTTCACAGGAACTTTACAATCTCTCTCCTACCTTTAAGCCTGCGGCAGTATAATCTGAGCACAACCCAACCAACTCAGAGACTTGGACATTTTAAACAATTTAAAACAATTTATTTACCACAGGTGATACAGAGGTAGAATGTTTCTTAGCTTCAGTTCTGAAATTCTTCCATTTTAATAATGGTTGGACTTGAGGACTACACGGCGAGGTTCACTTGCTTCCACGGGGATCCGGAGTCAGCAGCAAAGCTTATGTTCTGAAATACTTTTGGCTTAGCTCACAGACAGGAGCCCAAAAAACCCTTAAAGAGAGGATTTATAAAGAGGTCAATTACGCTATTATTTATTTTTCATTAGGTTAGCTGTATTAGTTATCAATATTACTAAGCCAGATTTTCATTGTCCATTGGTAAAGAAGTTTCGAAATTGGAAATTAACTTTTCCATTTATATGACCTATTTTTTTCAAGCTACTCAGATCTTCAGCAACTTACGAGCACAGCTGCATTTGAGGCGAGATGTCAGGCCTAGCATCTTTAGAAAACGCGCATGCTGTCTTTTTACTCGCTCTCCCTTGAAGAGCAAATGATTTTTCATTTAGTGAGTGCTAGTGATCACTATTCATTGCAATATCTCACTATGGGACGTGAAATTCCACAAAGCGTTTACACTTTCAACTCATTCAAATAGTTTTGTAATAGATTTGAAATGTAATTTCATAGGTTTAAAAGCTTGAAGAAACCAAAGGTTTGAATTTGCTTAACAAAAGCTGCCCGTAGCATCTCTCAGCAGACGTTCATGAAAATAAAAACGTCCATCGCATTTTTTCATCATTTTTTGTGAGAACCTTGGACACAAAAGGTACGTGTAGCAGCAGCACAGGTGTTCATTTGATGAGCAGAATGAGATCATCTTACTGGACAGGAAATAAATTGATTTTTTCACCTGTCGAAATCGTTCATGCCACGATAGTGCAAGCTTCAACAGCTAAAATCTATCGATCACATTTTCAATTCGAATGACATGTTAATTTGGAGTGACTTATCGACTTTCTGTAACTGGCAAGCGCAGTTACAAGGCAGGGAAAGCGAGAGCCAGACAACGCAACGCAGACCCTTAATGCTTTAATTTTAGTTGAAAACGTTCGAACGTACGGATTTTTCCTATAAAATAAATTTAGTAAAATATATCCGAAATAAAAACTATGATAAAACTATGAGCTAAAAAACAAATTTTGCGTTGCCAAGTCGACAGAAAATCATCCGCCGTGGCTATACCCCTGCGAAATCATAAATTGTCCGAAAATACGCGTATCTGCCGGAACAAGGCAGCAGCTCAGGGAGCAGCAGCGGTCGCGTCAAGGGTTTAAGCCAAGTAGGTAGTAGCAGTCATGATCGCACGTTAATACGTTGATTACGATGGATTAAACTGAAGTTCAATATTCAATTTAAATTTGAAAATCAAAAATTTTTTGCAAATTTTTAAATACGAAATATTTAGTGGGTCCATTATATACCATTAATCTTAAACGATTGATGAAATTTCTCAAGCGACCCATTGATGGGACATTTCGCTTCAAAAAGAGCTTGAGCACAAGCCATCGGTTGGTCGAATCGCATAAGCAAAGTATTAAGATGTAGAAATGCCAGTAGGAGCGAAGGCTAAATGTAGAAATTACTGAGGTTAAATCAGTAAATGTACGCGGAACGACTTATAGCGAAGAAAGCAACAGAACAAGTCACAGAAGCAGCTACCTAGCTACTGCAACATTGACGACAGAAATTACTGTTTCAGTATCAGCAACACCAACAAAAAAACTACTACCACAACAACAACACCAACAACAAAACCACTACCACAACAACAACACCAACAACAGAACTACTACCACAACAACAACACCAACAATAAAACTACTACCACAACAACAACACCAACAACAAAACCACTACCACAACAACAACACCAACAACAGAACTACTGCCACAACAACAACACCAACAATAAAACTACTACCACAACAACAACACCAACAACAAAACCACTACCACAACAACAACACCAACAACAGAACTACTACCACAACAACAACACTAACAATAAAACTACTACCACAACAACAACACCAACAACAAAACCACTACCACAACAACAACGCCAACAACAGAACTACTACCACAACAACAACACCAACAATAAAACTACTACCACAACAACAACACCAACAACAAAACCACTACCACAACAACAACACCAACAACAGAACTACTACCACAACAACAACACCAACAATAAAACTACTACCACAACAACAACACCAACAACAGAACTACTACCACAACAACAACACCAACAATAAAACCACTACCACAACAACAACACCAACAACAAAACCACTACCACAACGACAACACCAACAACAGAACTACTACCACAACAACAACACCAACAATAAAACTACTACCACAACAACAACACTAACAACAAAACCACTACCACAACAACAACACCAACAACAGAACTACTACCACAACAGCAACAACACCAACAATAAAACTACTACCACAACAACAACACTAACAACAAAACCACTACCACAACAACAACACCAACAACAGAACTACTACCACAACAGCAACAACACCAACAACAAAACCACTACCACAACAACAACACCAACAACAGAACTACTACCACAACAACAACACCAACAACAGAACTACTACCACAACAACAACACCATCAATAAAACTACTACCACAACAACAACACCAACAATAACACAACTGCCACAGCAATAAGACCAACAACAAACCACTGCCGCAGCAACAGAACCATCAACAACATCACCGCCGGAACAACAGCACCAACAACAAACCACCGCCGCAACAACAACACCAACAACAAACCCCCGATGCAAGAACAACAGCAACAACAAAGCACCGCCGCAGCAACAGCACCAACAACAAAACCACTGCCGCAGCAACAACACCAACAACAAACCACCGCCACAGCAACAACACCAACAACAAACCACTGCAGCAACAACACCAACAACAAAATCACCGCCGCAGCAACAGCACCACACGCGCGATAAAGGGGCGGGAGGCAGTGACAGCAGTACGGCTCTGACGTCAAGGAAGCTGTCAAACAGCAGCACGGCGGCCAGCAGAGTTGGTCTCTCACCTGAAGTCAACCCTGCCGTGCCAAAACTCGTTTAACAGTTCAACTCAACACTGATTCATTTCACGGGTTGGAAACTCAGCTTTGAATAGTTGGTGAAGCTTCATTTCACGGGTTGAAAACTCACTAACTGAGTAAGATTAGCTCATTTAACAGTTTAACTGAAGCTTCATTTCACCGGTTGAAAATTCACTAGGGGCGTCAGTTTTGACTATTGGGAGAGGTTATGAAAGGAAAATCGTTGAAATAAATTTGGGGAAATCTATCGTAGAATCAGTTTTAGGAAGGAAATGAACTTAAATTAGTTAACAGAACTTAGGACAGTACAGAATTGGAGATTTAGCATGTTTTAATAAAATATTTGTGTAGCTCACATGAATACCAAGTCAGCGTGCCGCTGCTTTGGGTAGCGTTGTCATGTGTTATTTCTCTGCGCAATTTTCTCAAGTTATGGCTTTTCATGGATCCAATTTCATCGTAAAGACAAAAAATTTTTGGTGTTCCTGCACGATTACCAGATGCTGATTGGTCTTCACGGTAAAAATTAATTTTAAAATAAAGGCAAATTTGTGAATGCGCATTAATGAAAGAACATGATGTAAAACTTAATTGGAACTATATGTACACATGAACATACAGGATCAGTATAACCGCAGTGCCAAGCAGGATGCTCATAAGATATTCATGTTTGATATCGCTGAAAAACCTAAAAATATATCAACTAAGCAGAAATATCCTCTAAAAATGAATTGAGTCAGGTTTCCACATCGAATAATAAAAAACTTTATGCTGTGATAACCAGAGTCGTCGGATTTATTTTTTCGTGGCCAAAATTCTCGAAATAATCGTGAAAAAACAAAAACATTGGGAAATTTTGGTCTCAGAAGGGCACTCTGGGAACCCCAGCAGAAAGCTTCTAGTAAATATAGAAATACATTTCATTAGTGCGAAATGTTTGCACCTACATTGGACATGCATCCCTTCTTCTGTGCATGCTACTTAATTTTACAAGTTTTGAGTCTGACGAACTTATCAGCAATCCGAGTCATTTGTAAATTTTGACCCTTCATACTTTTACTCATTATACTTTTAACTTTATACTTTTTTTCTCATTATTGCACCCACCGCTAGTCGACTGGCATTGGCATCAGGATCTCACCAACATCAGAATGAGGAAGAAACTACCTTTAGGGATTAAAATTCAAAACTCTATTAATTTTGAACTTCAAAACCCCAAAACAAGGCGTACAAGTTCAGCCAGAAATAATATATGCATGCATTAGACCTGTTTATAGACGTGGATTTTGAAATTCACCTTACTACACATGATCAAACATGGCAGTTTTGGTAGTTCCCAACGTCTGAATTTTACAACCTTTAAGTCACGTGTCGTTCAATCACGTGGCGTACAATCACGTGTCATACAATCACGTGTCATACAATCACGTGGCGTACAATCATGTGACTTCTAGTTTGGGAATTTTGGGATCTAGAAGCAAATGAGCTTTGAAGTTTACGAGAGAAATTTTATTTTTGATAATTATACATCTATTTTAAGATCTACAACGTCAATTCCTGCGATGTCTGAGTCTAGCAAGATTAAAGTTAGCCTAATTTTAAACGTTATGGAGCTTTTTTTTAATTTTAATTTTTGATCTTTGAAGTGAAATCGAGGAACTCTTTCTTCCTCCTAAGTTTAGAAGATTAAAACTCCTGAATAGGCTAAACTCAAAACAAAACTTGCAGCATCAGCACAAACAAAATTATTTAAAAAAATAAACAAAGAATAAAAGAGCGCCAAAAATTCCAGTGCAGGAAACGCAGTATTCTATCTAAACATATAGTATCACCAAGCTATTGATTCGAGTAAGCTGAGCCTTTCAGGAAATTTTGGACAACATGTCGACAACGCACTTGACAATATACTTCATAGGGATATCGTGTCCGTTTGTTCCTCAGCAAAAACTGCAGAACCCGATGTGCGGGCGCAATTATGATACCGTACAGCCCGTATCATTCACAGTCGTATAATCGATTACCACTATAATACGCTTCACCCACTCATCAACGATCTGCATAAGTTACTGGACGAGGATACAGCACATTGAAGTTTTTAGTTGTGATGAAAAATTCAAGCGTCACAAAAATATAAAATACAGATTCTTAGGAGAATTTTCGGCTGCGTCGTTTCTACACAATTTCAATATAGAGCGTAGGTAGTAATCAATGTACGAAAAACGCATGAGTGATGCGATGCAAGGACAGTAAGGTTGCAAGTACGGCAGTCTGCATACAACCTTGATGTGTTTCGCCAAATTCAGGTTGCACCTGAGCAAACAGCTGACCAGATTATGGACTTGCAGAGGCGGCACGTATTTGTGAAAAAATTAGAAATAACATCACCTTCTTATGTTTTAAGAGCTGCTCTTAAACGAAACTGCGACCTAATTGCACACCTCTTTGAAATAACATAACTTATCTAGGTTTTATAGGTGATTTATAAGCCAAGCTAACACACTTTGGGGAAGAGTTTACGAGAAGTTCGACCAGCAATCTTTGTGTGGACGATCGCATTGGTTCTGGTCATGATATCCTTGCAGAAAATATCGTGACACTGAGGCAACATCGAAAATATCGACACTGGTTTTCTTTGCAGTAATTCATCGATATTCCTGCGGAGATGAAATGTTCGAGTGCTTTAAACAATTCAAATATGTGAGATTTCACATTAGTTTCACTCATCATACAAATGACCAAAACGTGAATATAACCAATCATTCAACTCAAAATCTGCACCACAACAAACTTAACACTCACTCATCGAATCAATTGTAGTAACAAATAGACCTACAGATATTCAACGACAAAATTTATTGTAAACTAAAAATGTGAAAAGAATGGAAACCTTAATTTTTTCCGAATCCAGAAAAGAAACGGAAAATACATAGTAACTTACTTTTGCAAACGTCTATGAGTAACCCCTTCAATTTTTTAAGACATTTCTAATGTCATGACGCGCGAGTACTCGGAACGCTTTTCACAATCCGGTTATTCTAGCAGGAACATAAAAACTTGGCTTGCAAGGTTCATGTCGATATTGCTCCCGGTGAACTGCTCTATGTGGTATGCGAACCTACGGTTCGAAGGCCAGGCAAACTTTAAATAATGTTTCATCATATTTGATTCTTAGCGACAAAGATCATTCCGAAACTAGAGCTCTGAAACCAAGCTAAAGGGCCAAATCATAAGTTGTTTTAGAATGGCGATCAATACCTCAAAAAACAAATAATAATGAAACTAAACGATCGTTAATCTTTTATTTTTCAAATAACGAATTTAACGTCATTAGAATCAGCGAAACGCATACTCTGTCAATCGTGATACTGAAAGGAATATACATAAAAGCCATTTAACGTCAACCTCACTATGTCTTCTCCACTGAGGAAAAGTGATAGCAATTGATCTTACGGACAGTGTCAACACTTATCCAAAACCTACCATCTGTGAAGTTTATATTTAAGAACTATCAACAGACTAAAAAAGCACGAAAAAGAAATTTCAATGAAAGGGACCGTGCCTACAACTACTTGTAGTTGGAAAGATCAATCAGAAGGCATGCGACGCAATCCACAAGATTCGACGCGAGAGGCGAATTTAAACTTAGACAGTTCAAGAACAAAAAAACAGTTAGAGACTTAAATGCTAAATAGAGCATGGGACCTACGAAATACTTTATTACTGTAGTACTGAAATTTGGAGAGTCGGAGGCTGTTAAGGTAGTTTTTGAATCAGATTAAAGTAAGAATTTGACTTCAGAATTAAAAAACGAGCACATAAAGACACTTTGTGGCTTTAACAGAGAGATATAAATGTGTTACTTGCAAGAGAAAAACTTGGTCAAAGTTATGATTGTCACCCGCGTTCCCATAGACGGAAAGAAAATCCTATTGCTCATGTTTGAAAACGGCAAGTGACAAACACAAGTTCATCGCGTTCAAATCTGAAAAGATGGGTAAAGACTAGCATTCATCAAAATGTCCAGAGCTCCCAGTGCTATGAGTGAAGTTTTCAAGGTTACACTTTACTAAGCTAGTGATCAGTGCCACACGAGTTCAATTTCCCTAAAATTTATAAGGGCTTATTTTGCAAACAAAGTATCTGATAACGAAACTTGGGCCTCTCAATCGCCTGATTTAAACCCAAACGACTGTAGCAGCTCGAAAGAAACAGTCTTAAAACGTAAAAGAGGCAAGTAGAAGCGCAGAGGCTCTCAAATTCTCCGTTAATGAGACGTGGGTAGAGAATATTAATGAGGAGCTCATATACGTTTATGGTGCATCCAGGAAGAAGGTTGAGCAAGGAATCTACGCTAAGATTACTCAGAAATCTTCGTGCTAAACAGTTAGAATTTTATAGACTGATATAATTCTTAGCACTTCCCTACATGAATTCAAGTTTCTGTTAGAACTTGTGATAATCTTTCTTTACCTTTCAATTTCGAAAATGTGAAATGCTAACTCACCATATTCATTTATGATCCATTCTTCTTGATTTTTTAACCTTATACGCCTTAGTGTAACGAATTCGTCACACGAAAAAATGCAAGCTTCTTATGTCCCCTTCACGCCCTAGTGTGACGAATTCGTTGCACAAAAAAATACGAGCTTCTTATGCACTAAATTGCATGCAGAGCTTCTAGCACATGAATGTGACAGTTTACGTACACGTTATCTTCAAGCAGAGTTCATGGTTATGTCAGTTTTGAGTGCGGAACTATTAAACAAACTTTGTGTGTGCGACGCATAGTTCGCAGCACTCCTGGTTCTGTAAAGAATTCAGGGCTTAAAAGGTTAAGTGTGCGTTGAAAATAATTCTTGCTGCGAGGAACAATAGTTTTAGAAAGACAACACACAGTTCAGATGCAATCATTGAATTATTTCAGAGACACAAAAGCACCATAATTTTTTTTTTAAATCGTAAGTAAAATTAATGCGCGAACCGAATGAACGGTTAATAGAGCCGTGATAGTGTCAACTGATGTATGCATGATACACTGAGTATTTGAATGATGCCTAAAATGTAAAAAAAATTAGTTCGACTGTTGGGCAAACACCCAGACCGGAGTGACGAAATGTTTTGGGGGAAGAGGTTCAAGTTGGTAAATATCAAACTCTTAAGTTTCCCTCCGAAATAATGGTGAGAAGTTTCTAACAAACCGAGCATAACAGTGCTCATGAAGTTAATTTTATTTGATTAACTTGGACGAAATATTTCAGAATGAAGTTTTGCTGAAGGTAACTTCACAAAAACTCTATGACCACTCGTCCTTGCAATGCTTGTCTCAACAAAGGCTCTAAAACTACTCGTGCCCGTAATACTAGCCGCAGCAAAGACCTTAATACCCCTTCTGTCTCTAATGCTAGTCTCAACAAAGGCTCTAAAACCACTCGTGCCCGTAATACTAGCCGCAGCAAAGACCTCAATACCACTTCTGTCTCAAATGCTAGTCTCAACAAAGGCTCTAAAACCACTCGTGCCCGTAATACTAGCCGCAGCAAAGACCTTAATACCACTTCTGTCTCTAATGCTAGTCTCAAAAAAGGCTCTAAAACCACTCGTGCCCGTAATACTAGCCGCAACAAAGACCTTAACACCGCTCGTGCCAGAACTCCTTGTCTTATAAAAGCGTATCCTATTGTAATCTCATTCCTCACCAGGGGAACCCCCTCGCAATACACAGCAGGCTGGTGCAGGCGCTACAAAGATGCAGGTTCGCTGCCAGAGCCCGGCGGGTTGCCTGCTGGCTGGCCTTGAAGGCAACATCGCAAAATACTCTCCATTCTCCAGTAATGCGACATAATCGTAAGCAAACTTTAATTTATGTGGAGGAAAATTAGTCTATTTTTTCACACTTCGATCAAGCATCGCTTTAGTCGAATAACTAGGATAAAGTTTGATTCACAGGTGTCGAGGTTCGCATCAGAAAATATCTCATCACTCGTGCAATTATTAATCCGCAGCGCTGGCGGAGATTCTAAATAGTTGTGCTCGGGTTTCCAAAGCGTATAAGTGAAACATTACAGTCCAGTGCACATCCGGAAATTGAGTGAGCCTCACTTTCATGATCGAAAATACAGCAACAGATTTGTGTATTTAGCCTTGAAATTCGTGCTGCAGGATAAGATGTCTCAGCCGTGGATGACCTTTCCAATCATAGCACAACTACGCACGAGGTAAAATATCGCAACCTCAGTGAGGATTTTTGAGAAGTTATCGACTACGAAATATAAGCCTGACACTTTCATTCGTTTCAATATTCCTTCTGCAGATTTTCTTTGAAAATTTACTCTTTCAATAACGAACGCACTTTTTAACAGTGAAAGCTGGAACATAGCTGCATGGTGCTCGTGGTTGGCATGAGCGCATGCACTGCAGTGTTGCACCACAATAACAACAGCAATTGTCTGGCCGAGGAAATTAAATTGAATGTATTGAGGTTTGAGTGCGGAAAAATATCGACGAAAATAACAAACACTGACAATGGAAAAAATCGTTCAACTTGAACAGTTAGCGACAAATTTGTTCGTACACCCATCAATGTTCAATACTTTTGGTTATTTTTTAGAATTGAATGCTCGTGTGATTCCAAATTCCTTGTATGTAAACAAGTACTCAAAATAATGTTTGAAACTTGATTTTACAGAGCCGGCGATTTAGCTCAACATATTTGACAAGTAAATGATGGAAAAATGAAGTACCAAAATTATTCGTTCAAGAAACCTGGATTTTTAAAGTACCGATTAATGGAGTTACAAATGAAGAATTCTCAGTTAAATTTTACTCGCTGATTGTCATAAAATACTTCCTTACCATGAGATTTAAAAAATGTTTTGTGTAAATTAAACGTGGTGCAATAATCATCATTAACTTTTACAGTACGATGGTTAAGAAAAAACGTTCATCATTGATGTGAGATTAAATATTAGTGACTTAAAAGTCCGGTGATAATCACGGAATTGTGTCACGACTCTCCGCTACTTCTGTTATATCATGTCAAGGCTCTCTGCTACTTCTGTTATATCATGTCAAGGCTCTCTGCTACTTATGTTATATTATGTCAAGGCTCTCTGCTACTTATGTTATATCATGTCAAGGCTCTCTGCTACTTCTGTTATATCAAGTCAAGGCTCTCTGCTACTTCTGTTATATCATGTCAAGGCTCTCTGCTACTTATGTTATATCATGTC
>JACJUY010006291.1:17178-43725 GCA_014220935.1 Platorchestia sp. MABIK | reverse complement strand
CAGCACCAGGACCCCCACTCCCCCAGCACCAGGACCCCCACTCCCCCAAGCACCAGGACCCCCACAGGACCCACAATAGATTTATTTAGACACAACTCCAGAGATCAGTTTCCTGCAATGACAATCATTACAATCTTTTAGCTCACGCTTTTCCATTATAGTAATGAACGATTAATTAAATCGAATAAAATTTGTATCTGAAGGCAGTTATTCTTTTCATACCGAATTCTCATCTTATTTAATAATTTTGTTATTTACATCGTATTATTTTTATAAAACTAGTAGGTTTGAAATCCTTATAACCTAATTTTAACTCTTAATTTAACACTTTCAGAGCGGTGAGTTAAAACAAAGTACAAAATTCTACTGAAGGTAGAGTTAATTTTAGAGATTAATTTTGAAAATAACGAATATTAAATAGATCAGGCCTTCATTTAGTTTCCATTATATGTTTACGAAAATTGAATTTGTGACTGCTGGTCGGTCAGCAAGACAATGAAAATCCGGTGGTCACGTCACACTCAAAGTGTTAAGATTGTTTCACCTTTCAATGTGTTACTCCGCTTTCGCTGTCGTATGCCAGGATTCAAAGTCACTGCAGAATTTCAAAATCGCCTATCGAATACGTGCGTTGTCTTATTATTGCTTCTATTGGAACACATCATAACGTACAGTGTCATGAGCATCAACGCTTGGTTTTTGATGTCGAAAACAAAAACTAAATACGCTCTCTTTTGAACGAAAACTTAATTTTAGAACCGATTAAAATTTTGTTCAGATTTAATATATGCACCGAAACATTATTTCACGGCTCCGTGATGATGTTCATGATTAATTTAAATTCCTATAGGCAGACTCTTGCACTAAAGATGAATTGCTCTAGAAATTCATGAGCTCTACGCCTCGATGAGAAGCTTCTGCATTGCAAACAAGAGCACAGCATAACGAAATTGCATTAGGTTTACCTCTAGTAAAATCAGCGATAAAAGAAGCCCATTATGTGCATTTCAAAGCCCAATAATCGCGAGCCAATGACTATAGCAATTGCCAGGCACCGGCCGGAGCTACGTAAGCTCCGGGACGGCAGCCACCCGTGAAAATTCCTATTGGCATTTCGCGAGATTTTGAGTTTTTCGTTTTTTAGGTGACTTTTTGAGGAAAGTTTGCCACAGCCTGGGATGTTGGTCTCATGCACTTGTTAACGCAACTGCTTGTTTGTGTTATAAAAATGATATAATGTGCTTTTTAATGCTGCTTGGCTATATATTTAAAGAAAAATAAACGGAAGTTTTGATTTTCATCTGTCACAACGTTATTGTGGAAAGATGTATGCAGCGAGAGGGTTGTGCGAAATGTCATCCGCTGGCGTGCTGTTTAATGTGTCACAGGTAATAAATTGCGGCGTTTCACAAAATATTATCTCGTTATTGAAGGAATCAAGTTTTCTTGGATGGGTAATTGTCTCTCAAGAAGATCACTAACAGAAACGATAAATTTACTAATGAACAGTTAACATTTCATTCAGCTGTAAGTTTCAACTAGAAAGTATAATATGAATAGAGTAGTGAGTTCTGACTCACATTTTATTTTGAATTTTTCACTCCATGTTCGTTGATTTGAGGATTGGCAGGAGTCTATTTGAATAGTTATTGAACTTTTATTCCACGAAAGGGTTTTGTGCACTGTTTCAATATTAATTCAATATTAAGATTTCAAGAGTGAATGTGCAAGAATCTTTGAATCTGTACGTCCAAATCACAAACAGATGTATTTAATTCCAAAATTTTCATCACAAAGGAAATGATGGCACTCCGATATGGGCTCCTACTACATCATTACAACCAATCAGAAACGCCATGAATTCATTTTTAGCCAAGCCAGACATCGTTCGTAGGCATATGCAAAATAATATAGTCAAAATTTACTTTTCGCAACTACTTTAGATATGATATTATTGCACTTTCTTTACGGCATCTCTTTCTTTTTTTCATCAATATTTATTTTTATCCCGATTTGAAGCGTTCAGGTACCGCCATTTCTTTTGCAAAGAAAGCATTCGCACTTAGTTCATTGTGGCTGCAATTTCTCTAAAGGCCCAACATTTACTCGCCCTTTGTTGGAAAAACCACGTCACTTAAGCGCAGATTTGCTCTTTCAAGGCAAAAAACCGCTCATCTTGACTGGCCTGCAGGGCGTGATTAGTTCCGAACTTCATAAACAATTCTGAAGTTCACTTCACTTTGGCGACAAAAAATATCGACTTGAAGAGCCAAGAATAAAGAACTCTTTGATGTTCGAAGTTTCGAAGTTTCAAAGCTAATTGTTATGACTCATCTTAAGCGTGTCGACAAACAGTTACTGAAGAAAGAATTGGCGGAAATGGCGTACTGCCTTGGTCCGATTCACATGAAACAGTTTAAAAATAATTTATCTACTGTATTTTTAAATGGTTCACTGATAGCTACCTATCCATAGTTGCATGGTTAATAGAAATTTTCTAGCCTTTGTACTATCACGAGTAAGGTATAATTCCATTCGATAATTAATAAGAACAATTTGACTTAACCGTATTATAAAAAGTATTGATACATACAATTATGATACTGATATTGAATTTTGCTGATAAATATTCAATTATAAAACATACCCTGTTCACACAAGCATTTCTGATTACATACATTCATTGAAGCTCGACCACAGCATACTCAAAGCATGCTGTTTTCATTCGCTGTTCTCTCGGATTACTTTACCTAGTTTCCTTCCTGACAGCAATATTTTAGGGAAAAATCACTTCATGGAAAACTATTACTATTATGATAAACAACGAGTATTTTAACAATCAAGCGTTGAAATTACAATTCGTAAGCAGGAAATTGTCCAGTCTGCGTACTTAACGGTGAGCGTCCCCCTTTTTAACCTTTTTTTTTTATTATTAAACCTAGAGCAATGAAATTTGGTGTACTGTTAGGATATGTAATTTGGAATCGTTTATCTCTTATGAAAAAATGCGATTTTCTTGAAAAGAAAATGAAAAATGAAAGAAAACGATATTTTAAGGGGGGTTTTCAAAAATCCTCTCCTCCTACAGTTTTTGAGCTACAGTGATTATTTTGGTATCATTGGATGCGGAAAGACAAGGGCTTTTATGGATATTATAACACATTCCCCAAATTTACAGTTTAAAAAAAAAAAAAAATTGAGAGCAATTTTTGTTTTTAAAAAATGTAGATTTATGACATCATAACGTGTGAACAATAGATAGTTGTGAGACCATTTATAGTATCTATAAAAGCCCTTGTCATTCCGCATCCAATGGTACTAAAATCATTATTGTAGCTCAAAAGCTGTAGGAGGAGATGATTTTTGAAACCCCACTTTCCGATCCTCTAAAAAAAGGCAAAATAGGTAAACATGAACAATTTTAATTTTTTTCGTAATTATTTGTAGGGTCAGCTTGGACCCTAGAAATCATTAAACAGTAGTAAATAGACATAGAAGATGACAAAGCAACGTCGAACCGTGAAGAAGTAGCCAAGGGGAGGTGTGACATGATAAAATACAACTTCCCACTCCCCTCCCCCCCCCCATTCTTCAAACCCCCATAGCGGGCGAACGATCGAACGTACGAAGTTCATTTTTTCACAGGATGTACCTGACCTCTTACACTTCCTATAGCAGCAATAATCCCTATTTCTCAAATTTTCTCAAAATCCTGGATTCCTAAGGGGGACGCTCCCCTTAACAGAACAGATTGCATAGATACGGAGAAATGAATGCAAAGAGCTTCATTACGTCAACGGTTACGATTTAGAGTTACATTGAATAGAGCTTTAATAGTTCAGTAAAGAATAAAATAAGGCTTTACGAGTGATTAATCACAGAGACAAAATCGAGTTATTAAATTTCAAAAGTTGGCTAATTTTATCCAAATCCGGTTAACATATGAAATTACGAAAGGCAATCGATAATCGAGTTATTAAATTTTGATATTTGTTAAATTTTTTAAATGAAATCATATTAAGCAACAATGATTACAAAACGCAATCAATAATCTTGGTAGACTACTCTGGGTTAGTAACATCCCTTCTTGCAATTGAACAGCAATCAAGCTGAAAAATTAATCATTCAGTTATTGAAAATGAATACTGGACCCCCGAACAGTGTGTGAAATACGACAATAACGAACTTTTTCTAATGTTCCTTTTGAATTAGCGGGAATACATTAATTATAGCCCACTTACATGCCTCCCATATGCCCTCCGGAGGACACTACTGTTGCATCTATGGGCAGTAGCGTTCACGAGCGGAAAATGCGAGGTCCAGGGGTTAGAAATAGTGGCTATTATTTTGAAATCGAATAAGCTCTTTCATCTTGTTACGGATCATATTTTTCCGGTTCCTTGCTGTCCTATTATTCAGTTCCTTTTTCTTTATTCTTCAATTTTTCATCTTTAATCACAACCTCATTTCCTTACTAACAGTTTCTATGCGCCAGAGATCTTGAGTGGGAATATACTTTGTGCATAGATTTCCAGTTCCTTTAATTTTACACTAAATTGCGCTTTCCTTTTTCCTTTTTTTAACACCTTCCATGTGGTTAGAGCCTCCCATACACATATAATAGTTAAAAATTTATCGGTCGAACGAGTTCTTGGAATGGTTGAAACAGCCTCAACACTACAAAGAAAAGTAAATAATTCACTAAGCAACATGTTATTTTTACACAGCCGTGCGGCGAAACCGAAACTCATTAGCCAAGTTTGTGTGAATTTCTTTCTGATTTCCTGGCGGAAATTGCAGCGCTCTAGTCAAAGTGCCGGAGGAGCTTATGACAGCGATCCTATTTCCCATATTGGGCAACTGGGAACACTAAGAGGGTCGTCCTGTTCCATTCCACCCAGTCAAGGCAGGGCGCCTCGAGTGTAAGTCTTGGAGACTCTTTTGGTTTGGATGAGTCCAGTTGTGCAGCCAGGGGGGGCTACGGGGGCCATGGCCCACCCGAAATGTTGAGCTGTAGGTCAGTTTCAGTCGCCGTTTGAAGTAAAAGAATTAAAAATTGCAGATAATTAATATCTGGGTGGACTGATGAGAGAGCCATCAGTGATGATGACCCTTTCATTGATGATATGCAGTGACCTTCTCGTCTGACCATCCTCTGACACCAGTATTTTGTCACTCCTTACCCTCTCGGACGACCTTCGTAGATCGATTTGCATTTCAATTGTTTTTCCTAATCCGTTGCTTTTCGAGTTGGCATTCTTTTGGGTTATAATGTGTTTGTTTCTGGGCTCGCTGCTGAATCTAGAGCAGTGTATGTGAACTGCCTATTATTTGCTGAGAAGTGTTTACCATTCTTCATACTTTATTGAAGTTACAAGAGCTTGTCAAATTAAATGAACGAGGTTTTTCTCGTCTATTTTTTTGCACTTTAACACGATTCTTCTTAATGATTTCATTTTTGAATTAACATTTATGAGTGAAAACTATTTCAGTTGTTTTATTTGTAAATATCTTTTTATCACAAGTTATTAAAATCCGATTTAAATTTGATTTTTTGATGGGAAAAATATTACAAATTAGCATTATTTCAGGAGTTAGTGCAAAATTTAATAAACGTTTTTAGTTTCCAATCTTAACAGTTTTGCCATTAGTTAGTTATAAGTACATCAACTTAATAGTTAACTATTTCTCATAGCACAGATTTTGCTTGAAGACTCAATATGCTGTATGCTCTAATTCTTCATAAGCTAAAAATAAAGACCTAAAATACAGGGATTTGGAGGCTAAACGTAGTTATCAGAAGCGGATTTATCATACACCTCTTGAAACTCAAGTCTTAGATAGGGTTTGAAGCGAACCAAACACTTAAGCCCGAGATCTGAAAATTTGAAGAGCAGGTATCACAGGATTTCTCCCGATCTATCATTTGTGGCGCGATTTCAGGCCTTCGATCAGTTTGTCGTGATTGAATGATGCCACATCGGCCACGTAGGGACAAATTCGTGGGACCTTGTTCATGTTGTGCTGAAATTGTACGTTGCAGAGCAAAATGCTTTACATGTTTTAGTTTAAAGTCAACGGATTACACATCAGACAGTTTTATTTGCATTTAAATAACTTTTGATGACGTTTGTCTGTGAGTTGCCGAGAAATGCACACGGAATGGACTTCTTTGCGAATCCAATTCTCCGGAGAGTGGTTTTTAACCCAATTTGGAATCGCACTTCCCTCAACTGCCTCCACTCCTCTTTACTGACATCCACAACATAAACAAAATGAATTCAACGAATGAAAAAGCCGAAAAAGGAAACTTAAATTAAGTCTAGTGAAATCAAGATAACCTATTAAAAATAAGTAATAGCACTTGATCTTGTCATGGCACACGCTTTATGAGGTATTAGTATTTGATTCTGTGATGGTAAAATCGCTGTTAGAAAACAAAACTTGCTTCAGTCATTGTGCAAGGGCTGCTACGTAATACTTCTTAATTCAGCCAAAATGAAAGAGTTGTAGCATTGAACAGTAATATTATACGTTTGAATTAGAATTTAAGCATTAGGATGCATTCAACACTACTATGTAATAACCTTGACATTTCGCTCACAAATACAAAGAGAGGAGGTTTGATTTTACAGTTGTGAATACAGGATACAATGCATTTAAATTTCAGTTTTTAACAATGATTGAAGCCTTATTTGAAATAAATAAAAAATAAATAACCAGCGATTCTGATGGAAGTGTTTAATTAATTGACGGTAAGAGTAGCGTTTCAAATCAGTGTATGAAAGTGTAAAATGTTCATCATTAAAGTTTTGATAGTTTCTGAATTTATATATTTAATAATTACAGTCCACAAATTTATTCTCACAACTTATTTTTGAATCAATCAGTTAATCTACGGGTTCCTTAAAGAACTATTAATAAGCATAATGGTCAAGTATCCATACCTGAACATTAAATTAAACCCTTGTAAAGTCCCTTCATCCCTTTACTCTCATAGTTATCGTCAACAAATGTGTGCCTTTTAGATTTAAATTTATTACCAAATAAAATCCAAAGACAAATGTGTGTATTTTTGTGGGATTAAAATGGGCTTATTCTCCCTACTTGAGAGTCAGTATATTTTGAGGCGAGAAAACAATCTCACCGCAACTCAAGCGTTTCTCACTCCAAGCATTGACGTATCAAAGCTCGTCACGGTCCTGAACAGAGAATTTAGATTGAAGTTTGCGTGCTTAAGCTTCACTTGCGTCAACTTTAGTCCTGGAAACTCAGACTCGGGTTATTTCTCACGTCGTATTTTGCCTGGAGCTGTCAGACGCGATTAAAAACTTATCCCGGGGTCCGGCGCTGGCGCCTTCATAACGCACGGTGCGGCCTCTTTTGATGTGCATGACCCGGCACACACTCACGTCCAGTGAATGCTTTTTTCACAAGGCTAAACTCAAGAGTGATGTTCTAACGCGTCTTTTTTACGAGCCTAAACTGACCCTTTAACGCGTATTTTTGTAGGCCTATACTGAAGAGTGATGCTTTAACGCGTCTTTTTTACTAGCCTAAACTGAAGAGTGATACTCTAACGCGTCTTTTTTACTAGCCTAAACTGAAAATTAATACTCTAACCCGTCTTTTTTGTTAGCCTAAACTGTAGAGTAATGATTTAACACGTCTTTCTTTATAAGCCTAAACCGAAGAGTGATGCTCTAACGCGTCTTTGTTTCAACCCTGGAGTAATGCTTTAACGTGACTTTTTTACACACCTAGAGTGATGGTTAACGGGTGTTTTTTTACAAGCCTAGAGTTATGTTCAAGGTGTCTTTTTAACAAGCCTAGAGTGACGTTCTAATGCGTCTTTTTTACAAGCTTAAACTGAAGAGTGATACTTTAATGCGTCGTTTTTACACGCCTTTAACTGAAGTGAGGAGCGACGCGTTTTGTAGGTTTTCTAAAAAGTCATTATTTTTTCCAGCTATTTCATTAATTTTTTTTCAGCCAAAGCTACGCTAACGATATATTCTCAATGTTTGCCTAGAAAATGGATCGGTTACAGTAAACAGAAAGCTTGGGCATTCCAAATTGAAATAAACTTGTGTTTACTAAGCCTTCAGGTATTCGATTTGGTTTTTCATCTTGAACAGAATCGAACAATTCTTTCTGAAGGGCCTGATTTTAATGGAATCCAAACGTTCGACATTCTACCTAAAATGAAGACCGATGCGTCTTTTATCTGTTCTTTGCCACTGACGATTGAAGAACATAAGCCTGACTTCAAACGATGAGAGGAAAGAAAGTACTCCGAAAACCATTCTAGCGGCTTCTGACAGCAACTCATTGAAAGTCACTTTCAACTTTCGTGTTTTTATTTGAGATGTTCCTCGAGTGTGCTGTTTTTCTCGCTTCCTGTAGATGTAAAATTGAGTTTTGGCCCAAGTTTGTTTGAATCCTTGTCTCTGTGGTCGCACTCAATATTTAACTAATCAGTCGCAATTTATTAAGTTAATAAAAAATTATAGTCCTTATTTTGCAAAAAGTTTAAGTAATATCTTCATTGTCCTGTACCAACTGTTGTTGATGTACCTACACCTTAATTTCGGGACGTGATCAATAATGGATGAAAAACTTTCTTCTGTGTGATGAGTTGAGCGGTTGTACATCATAGACCATTTGTTGGACTCCCTGTTTTTGCATTCTTGCCGAGACTTCGCATGAGATTTCTTTTTAATAACCTTCACCGCCTCTTCGAAGGGTTATGGGGCATGCAGCTCGAGGGCCAGCCCCTCACCAGAATAGAGGACAATTTAACTTCGGGATGCCGAGCTGTCGTAAAGAAACGGAGACGGAGCAGGAATGTCCCCTGCTTCATCATGCCCAACAATGCTATACAAAATAAGGGACATGCCGAGACCTCCGTTTCTAGGGTTCATGTTCAGGTTTCGTAGCTTCAAAATTGGTGGAGAGAGAGTTTCAACAACTTTCAATAGAAGCTTTGGAAATTTCTAATCGGAACTAAACTCAAATGTTGGTGAAACATTCATTCACTAAGTTGACGACAATTTTTAACCGTTTATGACACAACGAATTTCCCGTGCCCAGAGATGCTGAGAAATTTGAAACAGCTCTACCAACAGTTGAAGGATTGAGCGGCATTGCAGTAAGTGCAATGTTAAAAAAAAAGAGTGTACCAATTAACCTTAGGAGAAAGGTAAAATAAATGATTTCATCTTCCTGAGATTTAATCGTGTTTTGTGTCTCTGAAACACAAAACAGCACTCAAGGGAAATTCTGAGAGTGAGGCAAATTGAACACATCTCATTATTCGGCCGAAATCAAGGATGATTTCCAATTCTCCAAGCCTTATTTGTATATCAGAACGCAATATCACAGAGGACCTCCCTCACATCACACACTCTGCCCTTGTGCGTGTTGTGAGAATGTGAGGAAACAAACAGAGTGGAACATACAGAACGATACTGAAAGAAAGCTTTAGACACAAGGGCATAGGATTTGTCATTGCTTCTATTATTGATTTTATGGAACTTCGGAGAGAGTTTTCCTTGTCTTGTTAGGGCAAAATAATGAAAAACTGCAGAAGAATCATGTCCGAATGCATGGGAAAAATTGGGAACAAGTTACTGCTTTAATCGGCTGAAACGTGTTTACTCGTCTTCAATGTTCGTTTAAATGTCAGAGATTCGCTTCAGTTTTCAATTTAAAAATTTTTTCAGAGAAGTTTATACTCGACGACTAAAAGTTCTCTTAGCTCCTGTTTTGTCCTAAAAGATCTGAATGCATTATCGAGTTACACCGCATTTGTTTGACCGTGATCTTTTCTGAAAAGAGTAAGTAGTGATTTTTATTTAAAAAAAAGACCAACAAAATTCCTTAGCAATGAAATAGTTTCTGCAAATTAACACCACCAATAAGAACAAGCTACTACGAATTAAAAATGAATTCATGGACCCCGATACAAGATGATAATGACGCAGCTGTACATAATATGGTGTCGATCGACAAATACTCACCTTGCTAAAACTTAAAGTTTCCTTGTAACGCTTATATGTGAGTGACGGATATTAATCATTATACTTAGTAACAGAACGATGCCGGTTTAAACGCCGTGTCTTCTTCAATACAACAACCAAACACAGCATATTTTCGACGGTTGCAGCTGCATTGCACTTCTGAAAATCAAATCTCAGTCCGCGAGAGGTGCGGATTCCAGTCAGGTATGGATATTACGGCGCTCACTCGTCCGTTTTTCCTGCAGATAAAGCTTTCATGTTTTCGAGTTCATCGGAGGCAATTTATGAGGAATCTTTAGAATGTTAAGAAGAGAGGTAGCCAGAGGGTAATTCTGACCGATATTCTCGCTACGAACGCTGAGGAGTCGGAGTGATTCCATTTCAGGATTGCTTATGTCTAATTAATAACAACAATTCTTGTGGAAATTGAAAACACTAACAGAATGGGCAATACGCAACTCATACCTATTATATATTTCTGTTGCTCGGCAAAATACGACAAATTTCTCTGGTATTCATTATGGATATTATGCTGCCAAATAGGCTTTGAAAAGTGTCTCTGCAGTTGTGGTATCTAAGGTGACTACGATTATGAATGAAGAAAAATATCAATTTTGCTTCATTATCCCGAGAGCTATCTTCGTGAATTTCATGTCGTTATTTTTCTCTCTACAATTTCCGGGAAGTAAAAAATTAATCCATAAAAATAAAATTAATGGCTTTTCTAGTTAGAGGCCTTCTTGAGTTCTTTTGTTCCCACTTAATTAATGGAATTACAGGTCACCTGAAATTTTGCTCCCTCCTGAGCAGTTTTCTTTGTATTTAATTGCTCCACAATGACGATGTTATTGACATCAATTCAATTTTTCTTTTGTGTACGCTCAAAGTTTATCAATACTTTGAAAGCTCAAACAAAATATATATATTTTTTTTCATTTTTCGTAAAAACGTTTGTGCAAAAAGTTTTCACCAAACGCTATTAACGGCATTATTAATGCAATAGAAATCGCCTTACACATTTTCATGGAAGTACAATAACAGATTCCGTTCATTATCTCTAACATATGCGTATTCATTCACGTATTCAAAAATTAACCATGGAGAAGTTGATAATAATGCATAAAGTAAGTCTCCTTCACTCAAGGCTCAAAGATGAACACCGCCGTCTCAAAGCCTATGAGAGGACTGAAAATAACAAAGGAAAATGTACAGCGACAGCGAGAAGGACAGCATTGTCCTCACAACGCTCCATAATCCGTAGCCGCGACGCATGTCTAGCGTGAACGAGCCTGTGTACTTGATCGAAAGCTTTCAGCAATTTGAAATGAACGGACAAATAATGACCTGAGTTTGCGAGCGTAAGCGCAAAGTATGGTGTGGCCCAGCTCGAGCTAGGCAGGTAGCGGCTGAATAGGTGGTCCCATACTGCACAGTTTGCACGCCGCGGGAAGCCTGTTCCATCAAAGGCACACCGCAGCTCACAAAGATGTCCGAACACACAGCGCACGTTTTCATGAGTGAAAAATATTTCCGGTGTTGCAGAGTTGGTGGTGAGTTGAGTATGACCTGCAGAGAAGGCTGCATAATGATCAGGCTTTATGATATTGGGGCCTTGTACATGGTGGGGGTACACGATAGGCTAATTTTCACGTCGCGATATTCGCGCCAACATTACCTGATAATGAAGTGTTGTGGGTCCTCCGGGACTTGTTGAACGGAGGTTAACTTTCTGTCGATCGAAAAAATCCAATCTTATAATGAGACTTTATGGACTCATGACAGCGTTTTTATGGAAGGCTCTTCAAGACAGATAAATTGGCTTGCGACAAAATGGGTTTTCATGATTTCTTCGATAAATTATGAGGGGGATAATGTTTGAGTTTGAGAATGTGCTACAAAATAATTTGAGTATGAACTTTACTTCCCATACCAAAGTAAGCAACGTTCGGCCAAAGAATTTAACATCTATTTTACCAGAAAAGATCAAATTAGTATTTGAATGTAGTGTCATATTTTCAAGCGTCTGAGGATGTAGTAAGAATCAGAGAGTATTATAATTAATTTACACAAACCGTATTCTCATACTGGTCACCTTTTCCAAGATAGTTCAGCAAACTTGTAGAAAACAAGCGTGCATGATACATAATGAAGCAAAGTACATATATTGAACAAAGAGCACTGTGAGTTTATGGATGTAAGAAAAATTATAGGAGTCACTAGTGCACCCTCATTTCGATTTGAAAAAAGTAAAAAAGTTTTTGGTTGCATTGCTGCCATTTTGAACGTATTCTACACGATACATTCGTAGCTTGGTCTTTTTTCACCTCAGGTGCATCATCTCGCTCGTACTTAACAGTGTCTTTACAAATTCTTACATACTTATAAAACAAAGTTTTTGAACTGAGCGCGATAATTGCCAGATTAACTTGAAATTTTATCGTAAACTGATCTTAATCCGAGATTTTTGCCCAGAGACTTGAGTGACGCCAAAACTTTTGCAGCGAGGAGCCACTGAAACGAGGGGAGAACAGCTAAGTCCTGCGTGGAAACTGTTTTACGATCTGCTTGATGATCAGGCCTGAATTTTTGCCTCGCGTCTGGCAAGTTGAACTGCTGTCACAGTGCTTGATCGTTATTGGTTCTACATCACATAAATTAACTTTGAAGGAAATTTTTATTTATTTAAAAGTGTTTGGGTGTAGAGTCATTGAACCTTTGGATGATCATTTATGTTAATGGAACATATGAAACTAATTAATTTAAATCTGAACCTTCATAAGGGTTCATTAAAATTTAAAACTTTGTGACTGATCTTTTTTGAGTTTTACTTACGTGAAGTAATCTAACCAGCAAAATTAAAATTAGCATTCTCTGAAATAGACTCAGGTCTAGGTAGCAAATCATAATTCTGATTGAAGTTTTTTTAGTTTCGGGAAAACTTAATCATTTTAGGATTTCCAGAAATTTTCTGGCGAAATTTTATCTTCGGTTGCTGAAGAAGTTAAACAAAAGTTTAGAACAATTCTTCGTGATGTTGAAGTTTGTACTCTAATATATACTGTCAAGTAAATCTCGTCATTCACTGTCAGGTTTCTACAAATTTTAAGCATGAGGTTTTCGAACGGTAGAAGTTATTTGTGTAGAAAAAATGTATTCGAGTATAGTCAACTGACAAACTCATGAAAATCATCAGTGATCGTGAAAGCATTTCTTCATAAGAATTAGTATTTACGGGAAAGCAAAAATGAATGCCTCTTCGAGTCCCAGTCAGTTTAACAATCCTAAAATACACTGGTTTTCCTCAAATAATCTAATTTATGGACACACCTGAAATGATCTTAATCACCTCTGAAAAATTGGCATGTGCTAAATAATTTACATGAGGCAAAAAATGAAACAAATCAGTGCTTGGGTAAATTTTTTTGAAGACATCAGTTAAGCTTTGCCATCGTCTTTTTGTGGACTTATATTTCAAACTAGTTTACATCTGCGGCCATTTAGACTAATTAATGTGTATATACTACAGTCTCTTCACATTTCAGCCCATTAATTGTTTTGAAAACTATATAGTAGAACGCTGCACACGCGCTGATACATGGGATTGAAATTCTCTTCTATTCAATAAACTTCAACTTTGATTTCGTCCTTCTAGAAACATTTTGAATAAATTTCCTTTCGTTTAAAAGTGAGTCTTAACACCGATATCTGTTTTTTTTTAAAGGGTCAAGGTTTATACAGATATAGGGTGTTCGAGTTGTCTGCTGTTGAAGAGTGGATGCTTTTTCTCGGACCGATTTATTTTTATTTGTTTGGCGTCAAATTTCGTTAACATGCAATGTCCATGCGAAAACTTTTTCGATAGTTTCACTTGTAACTTGTGCCGTCACTGCTCGATGGACCTGGTCTGAAGCTCATCCCAGCTTGCAGAGCCTGGAACAAACTGAACTCAGCTCTTGAATGCTCAAGTTCGCAGAGCATTGCGTGGTAACAGCCATAGCGGCAGTCCTTGCCTTCGTAAACGCCCGCCCTCACATTTGCCAACACGAAGTTTAATTAATTGTTTCATCTTGCACAGAATAGGAACTGCTCAGCAAATAACGAAGATGATTTGGCTTCTCAAACTATGAGACAGCAGCGAGATTCTATTCCAACCCATACCTAAAGCGAAGAAGAAACTCTTCTGATTTGCTGTGTTTAATGTAAATTTTAAATGATTCAGCTACGTGCGTTACAAACACACAAGGTAGACTTCAACAGATATTACACACATGATGAATCTAAATGAATCAATTTAACTTTTTTAATACCAGGGGCGGTAACTAAATTTCATTTCTGGGATACGGATTATTATCAGAGAAACCATGAAAACAAGAGGTCCACCGTCCATTTCGAATCATTCTACTACATTTTACCCGATCTGCGGCGTATTCGAGTTAGCCTGGCAGCTGGTGGTTTAAATGAATGGCAAAGAGCAGCGTCATAAATAAACTGTGTAAATCTGAACGGATCAGTAGTTTGCTTGAGTCGCAATTTGATTAAAAACTTAAAAACGAAGAAAATTCCAAGGAAATTAATCATATTTAATTGGAAAACGTTTCGGAGTCCAGCTCCATCATCAGTTCAAAAATACAATTCATTATGTCTGCAATAAAAGAAGAAACAAAAATGTTTTAGACAATAATTAAAACAGATCATGAAAAACGAAAACAAAAATAAAAACATGTCATAAAAAATAAACGACAAAAATGCTATTTCGTTACTATTTGCAATGGGTATGAACTATCGGTATTATTGAGGGGCGGTTTACGTTTAAAAATATGTAACGACTCTAAAATCCTAAGGTCATATGGAGTTGAAGCGGAATCTAAGATTTTGAAGTCTTTGGAGGATATCGGTACGTTGCATTGTTCTGCGTGATTGCGTATTGCGGAGTGAGAGGGGTGAGCTAGTTGGTTTCCAGTACGGAAGCTTCTACCGCGATGTTCGGCCACTCTGATATAAAAATTGCGTGACGTCATGCCGACGTACGATGATGTGCACTGCACACAACTATAAGAATAAATCAGAGAGGCCCGCATCTCCACCGGAAGCGTGTCCTTGTACCGGAAAAAAGAAGCCACCTTAAAATTATTAACTAGAGCTACGCACAACTGAAGGTTTTGAAAGTATTTTTCACACAATAATTTTATCTCGAGTGACAATTTCTCAGAGGGCGCTCCAAAATACGGGAACGAGCAGTATAGAGTGTCCTTGTTTTCTACAATAGCTTGCGTGTAGTTAAACTGTGTAGTTATATAAGGAACTAGAAGACACTGTCACTCGTCTGAATTACTCTCATCCAGACACGGGCAGTGAATCTCAGAATCATTTGCATGAGGTTTCGTGGTGTGCGAAGCCGACCACAAGCAGGACAGGTGTCGAGCACCAACGTGTGCGGTCTACGCAGGTGGGCGAGTTGTAGCGAACGTCCCTCAGCGAGAAAGAGGACCGACCGAGCTCCGTCCTCCACCCGCGCATCGCACAACATGCATTCGCAGCCAGCAGTATTTTCTCCGAATCAGCTAGTAAGGAAGGTCGGTGTTTAGCGCCTATGGTGGTCCGGCAACACCAACGTCTTCTTGGGCAAAATTTGAGAGGTAAGCAAGGCGACTGTGAAGCGCGGAAAGGAAACGTTAGCTGCGGGAGGTGTTGCACGCTCATTTTCAGCGGCCTGAGATCAAATGGAACGAGTTATTTGCATGACTGCGTCTTGGCTTTGTTATTCTATTCAGGCTTGAAGGCATCCAGAAGTGTGAAATGCTGGTAGGCGAGCTCATCTTTCGCGAGAGAAAGGCCTTATTTTATCCTTAAATATGAGGGGAGAGACTCGCTACGTAATCTTAAAGTGTGTTTTACTACCCATATCCTCGGAACACGTTATGTTAAGTGCTGCGTGAGGTAATGAGCATTGAATAGGTGCAGAGGTAGATGGGCATTTTACATGTTTGATGCAGTCACAGCGAATTTTTTCGATAACAGAAAATGCAAACCGAAATCCCTTTAGAACACAACCGAAAACTGTTCTACGAATAATGGGGTAATGCTCAGAGATTACCTGAACATTTTCAAGGTTGAGAACGATCTTTCTAATAATGGAAATCGGAACTCTCAGTTAGCCGAGAGACACATTTGGCTGAGAATTCTGTTCTGCTTCATTTGACAATGTGAATAATTTACTCGTCTTCCTTACTTTGATTTTCAACTTCTGTACTCATGCGATGAAATTGATGCATGCCAATGCATACTTCATCCAAACAAATGCTGTGCTTCTATCCACTTCAGCCGTCCCTTGTTTGTCTGCTGCCAAATAAACAAGTTTGTTCAACGAGAACAGATTCATGCTGGAATTCGGCTTCATTCCACTGAACTGATACGTCGTACGTGCCATTCAAGAACCAAGACTTTTGCGTATTAAAAAGCTGAAACTTGGTAGACAGAGAACTGAGACTCTTCCCTTTCTGTAAGATATTTCTTCTGCATGTCGATCATTGTGCAGGAAAACAGTCAAAGGTACATGACGATTTACTATCATAATAGCTAAGATCAAGAAAATAAACTTATGTCGTATTCTGAACATCACTAAAATATATGACTCGGAGCTTATTTCCCACCTTAGCCTTTCTCCTGTATGATTTAATTTCATAGCACATTTCCGATTCATTCCAATTCGGACGGAGAGGTATTATGAACAAAACTACTCAATTATTTACTCCAAAGATGTACGTCACCTATTTAAATTTAAAAAATCAAATAAAATGAACAAAATATTCGGAAAAAACGGTGTTTTCTGATTTACTCTACTTAGAGAAAAAAAAACAGATATCTTGATTAAAATTATCTCTCCATCACCAAATTTTGAGAACAATACAAATTCATTGGAATGCAGTTTAAAACCCAATTGACTAAAATGATTTCAGATTTTCCTTAAGAAAACGAGTGAAACTGTTTGAGTGCTTTGCTCGAGACTCAAGTTAAAATTATGACGACACTCATTTTGTTTGGGACACAGCATTGTACTTGAATTAGTTTAATTTTGCATAACTACTTTAAAAAGTAATAATTTTGTCTTGCAATTTTAGTTAATGCGTTTATAAATAAAATATAATTGGCGGTAAATACATACAATTCTCCAAAGTTAAACGTTTTTATAATGATCCCATGTACAGTATTATTCAACTGATTGATATTGACTGCACTTAAAATGAATATTTAAAAATATTTCTGGTCTATAAAGGCATGTTGGTTTGCTTCAAACTGAAAGCTCGCAACAAATGCAGTCGAACCAAGCAATACAGGGCAAAAGTCAGGCATTTTTGCAGGGTGCAGCTCTGAAGAATTTTAATATCAAAATTGAGTTTAACTATAAAATTTGTATAGGTTTCGGTGCCTGCAATGTGTTTGGAGGCAAATATTCGGGAAAGGAAAATTGCAAATTGCAGGAGATAGACGGCAGGAAAAGCGTCAGTGTGACTTGAATTTCTGTCACGCGTTTACCAGCTAAATTCAATTGCGCGAGGATGGATCTGCTGTGCATGCGGACTTAGGAATGCGTTCGGTGCCGGAGGAAGTTTTACGGAGACCAGCCAAGTTGGTGTTCGACATCAGCGAACTTCTCAAACATTCACAAGACACAAGCGCAGCACAAAATCCTTAGACATGGCCCGCTTGCGAGGTCTCGAATATTCTGACAAGGAGATCCAATAGATGTTTTGCTAGTGGATGCATTGGCAGAAAATATATTCTCTCGCAGTCATGACAATGTAAGTGCTAAAGTCGTTAAATATAGTGGTTGTAGGTTATAAATATATCACTCGTTTTATTGCTTCCTAGATACACAAAATTTCATGTATTTGTTCCACTGAAAAATCAATAACTATTAATTATTTTGCACAATAACATTTTTCCGTGTTATTTTTCATCGTTTCTGTGTGTATTTCTCTGATGAATTGAATTTTATTTAAATACCGCGTCATAGTGCAACAAACCGGCAGCTTTCGAATGCAAATTTAACCTTCACGCACAATCGGAGCAAATGTAATTATTGTACAGATTAAGTTCTCGTCAGGCGTTATCAGACGAATATTAGTTTTTGGTCAGTTCAAATAAATCGCAGAGCAAAAAGTGAAGTTGTTGTATTTTTAAATACATTTTGAGAGCCACCGACATTACACTGCCTGGCAAGAAAATGTGCGCTGGTTTTATGATATTGAAATTACTTTAGCTGCATTTCTGTGGAACTTATTTGTTTCAGAAGGGATTTTTGTGGCAGCACTTCTACAGGTGTTGGTCAAGAAGCAACTACCTGTTTTATGCCTTGTTACTGTCCAAGATATTGCTTAGAGCTGAAAAACAGAAGACCCGTGCAACACATTCTTCAGCAAAAGACAAAAGACAGATTAACTGGTCTTCAATAAGATGGAAAATTTAATCCGGGTGTTATAATATACACAATGGATATTATATGGTATCGGTATACTGAAAACAATTGCGCCCTGGACAAGACTTGGAGAACATGGCTTAACTCATACCAAGACTTAAATGGGAATCTCGTTAAAATCCCTTTTGTGTGTAAGCAATGGCTCAAAAATTGAATGAAACATTTAACTATCAGTGCTTCTTCTGGTTATTTTTTCTTTTGGCATGTTTACAAAATAAATGATGAACCTACAGATAATATTGTGCTATGTCACCGATAATGAAAAACAGGTTCTCAAGCTGCAGAAGGCATTGAAATGTACTAATTATCACACTATGCATTAGTTTGACGATCTTGTAACTACCGAAAATCGGTCTGGAAGTGCATTTCATCTCTTGCATTTTTGGCTACCCCGAACATTATTATCACAGCAACTAAAACAAAATTCAAACGAAAAATGGATGTAAGTATAAAAATTCCATAGGGTACATTATCACCTACAACTAGGTCTTATAGCCATACACGATGCAAAAACGTCAGCAATTCAGACCTTTAAATTGAAAAATGACAAACAAGGAGAAGAGATTCTTCTGAATAGGTTCAAGGAGGTGCACTCCTAACAGGCATAGTATCTTCAGGTGTGGAACGTTTCCTTTTTGAGGCAGAGTGCAACTGCTTCGAAGACAGATGGGGTTAGAAAGTCTCCAACACACATCTCTGGCTTCCGAAAGAAGTCTCATGCGGCCAAAATCAGTCTCAGATTTGGTGTGGGCTGCAATTGTCAAAATATGGAAATCTTTGAGTTTCGTTCGCCGAGTTGTGAAAATGGAAAAAATAGCCTATCGAAAAAATTACGTCTCATGCATATGTGTGCTTACAGTATTTTAAAAGTTCACAGTCCAACAGTACAGCGTATCTTCTTCTTCAAACTAGACGACAGAGGAAACCAGATCATTTTCTAACAATGTGAGGAAGAAAATCTGGGCTCCGTCACCGCCAGATCTCAATCCAATGAATTTTTCTGTTACGATCCATTCTCGAGCCTGAAGTTTATGCTCCTTTCATACAACAAGTGATGCTCTGAGCGTTCCAGCGAAAAAGTGGCGAAAAATTCCTCCCGTCATGCTACGTATTTTGACTGAGAGTTTTTGTGACAAATTCTGACTTATGATTCAGGCTAGAGGAGGAGCAATGTAATGATAATTAGTCATAATGTTAAGAAAGTTCCTGGTAGAAGTGCCACAAGCCAAAGCTCTCGCATCAGTAGAATCAAATGCTTTAACATTTTTTTTTACAGTAGTAAAAAATGTATTTACCTTGTGTATTATATAGTTGATGGACTTTGCTCTCGCGGGGTAGTTCAAAAGAATCACTCCTGAACGAACGATCGACACTGAAAAAGAAAAACTATATTTTTTCTTTTAGTGTTTCCTCGACAATTTTTTCAATCTGCACTGACGTTCTTCCTAGCTCAAAACCTGTCGTAATTAAATATAATTCAGGAACCAATTGAAAGACTACTAAATTCTCTGTAAGGAGGAATTTCAGCTAATATTTGTGCCAACGAGATTTTCATGATTTTGGCCTGATCAAGACAGTAAATATTGAGTAACGTACGTAGCCAACTAACACGTGCTGACAATCAGTAGTGTGACCCGTACATTCGAGGTATGCAAAATTAAGATATCATGTACAGGGCACTGATAGCTTGGAATGCTGCTGCATGAAGACTTCCTCGGACTACCTTCTCATTGTATTATTTTTCTTCTGCTTTTGTTTTCTGCCCGACACGCTCAGTGGTTTTCTCGTTCTTCCCTTTCTGTCGGTACCAGCAACAAATGCAACACTAAGTTATTTTGAATGTACAAAACATACAACGCCATCATAGTGTTTTAAGAATCAGATTGAGATTAAGTCATTTTTAGATAAACTCGGCAAAGGTTCTCAGTTGTTGCCTCCTTTTAGAAGCTTTTATTCAATAATGATCATTGCGAGGTCAAAAAAAAGAAGAACTAAATAAGCAAGACAGTTGCTCTGTTTTCTCATTATTTTGTATGTATGACCGTAATCCTAGTTAAGAGGAGTTGCTTAATTTTCTATTAGATAGAAAAAGCGCAATGAACGAAGGTAACATCGGAGTTTCCCGAGAAATCAAAAGCCACATCAACATGATACCGCTCGTTTCAATTAAACAAAAAGGTTTGACCAGACTCAGCAAAAAATAACCGGTAAAAGGCTGTGAGATTTGTGAGAAGAACCTCAAAAAAACTGGGAAATTCTGGCGATCTTCAAAATGAGCACGCTGGCTCCCGAAACATTAATATTTTCATTCAAAAAGAAAGACTTTCCATCTTTTTAAGGTCTTGACCATTATCATTCTTCAGGAAGAACCTTCATGGGGAGTAAAAAAATATTTTTAAGGGTCATTGCGAAAAATATTCTGATAAAGCCTTTCTTTGTCTTCAGATCAAAAAAAAAAAAATTGAAAGTCTCACTCGAGTGAGGAAATGTCTTTTGAAGTAATTGATTCTTTTTGAGTTCATACAAAATTCAAACGCTTCAAAGGCGTAAAAGAACCCAAATTTATTTGTAGTGGTAACTCTTTTTAGGGTATAATGCAGTTCGAAAATGATGAAAAATTATTGAACGGCTCGAAATTAGACTAATTTTTAATTAAAAAAACGATCTGGCGCGATTCGCGAAGCACGTGCGAAAAAGTTGATGTAGCCCTATTAACTTAAGAGGTAACAGTTCAGCGCGTAAGTATATGCAGCCATTTTAACTTCAAACAGGGATGAAAAATGACAAATGCGCCTCATGATATTTTTTACTCATATTCGGTCAGTCGAAGGTTTTTTTGAGCGGGATCCAAAATTGATTTCGCGAGCACATTTCTCTCATGTGATCGCCGGAGTCTCCGCCGTGATGGCTGCCTTCAATGCACCAATTCAGTGAGAGATAAATGGCAGAAAAACAGAAAGTGATGACTATCTTGGTGAAAACAAACTCACCACAACCTCAAAACAACGAACGATAATCATTCAGTTCACTGAAAATCGTTCGCTCATCCATTTGAGTTGAAAATGATTTTCACAAGCTGGTTCTTTTGAATTTATTTCGATCTCTGAGCGCTTCAAAAATATTAAAACCAAATGAATCACGTATTACGTTCACTGTGCTGAAAGCTTAAAACTTTAACTCAATATTTCGAAACTACCCAAAATAATTTATCACTTCTTAATACTTCAAGAATAAAATTTGCAAGGAAAAAATAAAACGATCGGGAAATAAGATTATTTTCCGGTTTGTACTAGCGAAATTTTACAGAATTAGAAAAGCAGTAGCTCCAGATTTCCGAAACCACAACCACGAACTTGGCGAAAAGACTCGTGTGTCTAAACGAATGATGTTCAAAATCGTCCGGTAGTGACTACATTTCCTAAAGACGGAAAACTCAAGCGGGCAAAAACTGCAGAACTTTATGGGAAAGACTACAGCACCCAAAAAGGAAAGAAAACAAACTTCAGATGCGCGGATTTCCCGCTCGCTGGGTTGTCCGTTCTTTGCGTCGGATTTATCAGTTGAGCCACTCCACGCAATTAGGAAGGCGCTCTCCGCCAGCGCCATCTCCAGGCGGTGCAGAGACGATCGTGCTGGCTCGCAGCGCCCGTTTTACCCAATCCATTAACACAAATACGTTTCTGTTGGACGGCCAGCATCCAATAGAGACGGTCAATAGCCTCCATGATCCTCCAAAATCTTATGAAGTTTCGAGAGGAGACTAGAATATCCAAGAAACTACGTCGAACTCCCGGGAATTTGTGTCTTCTGTCAGGGGAAATACAAGCCTTGGACTTCAAAAAGAATTAAATCTGCGACAAATAAGGTTCTGCAGGACGGCCAGCATCCCATTGGAGTAGCCGATAGCCTGTAAAATCCTGCAAGCTCTTATGAAGCCTCAAGCACCAGGCCAAACATCCAGAGGGTCTCGCGCGTTTCGTGGCAAGTTTGCTTTCTTCTTAAATTTTGAAAAGGACTAAGACCTAGTAAACGAGCGTGAAATCGCCCATCTGCAGCCGAAATTCGGAAGAAACTTCTAAGATGGAGCTTCAGCCTTGAAAAAAGTAGCGCGTTTGCGAGGAATGCTATATATGTGCATCTAGTACTTACATTGTCTTCATCAATTTTTCCAGTAATGGGCGTCTCAACAGGATCATTGTGTTGGTTTTAATTGCGATATTTTATGACTGCAGTCGAAATCCTTTTATATGGCGGTCGGAATTATCTGTTATAAGAGGGAACTAAGCACACTCTAAGAAACAACACTGCTAATCGAAAGATTACAGTTTTGCATGAGCAGTATCTGGCGAAGAATGAGAAAATGTGGAACTAAAAATCAGTGTGAGATTTATCCACAAACTGTAAACCTGGAAATGTATAATAATAACATTTTACATGCAATAGAGTCTTTCACCAAGTGAAAGAGGAATCAATGTAAGTATTTGTGAATGAGCAAAATACATAATCCTCATTCATTCACTAAGGCTCTCTATACAGAGTTTAGAATTTACAGGAATCTTGAACGTCGGAATTAAATGAGAAAGAATTTCTTAGTTACTCGAGTGTTTGTTTTAAGATAGGCACGACAAAAATGCTAGAAATGGTCGTAAAAAAACGGTTTACATTGATTGCCTTTGGTCCCAGAGAGGGAGGCAGCTCTGCAGACTTGAGAATGTTAGAAATAAAGCAGGTTTTAGAACTCAGGAACGTGGTTATTAATATTCCTGTGCATGTATTAGAAGTAGATTATCTGATTATCTGAAGAAAATGTGGTTTGTGTTAAAGAATAACTGAACTAACATACAATGGTCGTTTCATCCTTATCATCATCTTTGAGAGTTTATAAATAAGTAAAAAAAACACATTATCCAAAAGTTACAACTAGGTCTACAAACGAAAAGAATAAAGCGTTTAAAACATTTTTCGTCATTTTGTTTCCCGATTGTTAGATTTAACTGCAACTGCTAAAAATAAAGAATATCGTTATTACAACACACATTATGGCTGAGTTTATAGACATATAATTACGACCATCGGCTGTGAGTGACCCATGCCGTCAAGTACTCGTAAATAGGGAGGAATTACCTAGTTTGGCTGCTGATCACCAAGCGCCCGTGTACGGTAAAAGTCATAACTAAGTCATTCAATCTTTGCCGTGATTATGATGAAGGTCATTAAACTAATCCAGCCCGTAAGTGCCCGCCATTCCCGATGTTAGAACGTTAACACTCTATGTTTATATCGTGCGAAGCATCCTCTCTAATGCATCTCCATCACTTGCACCCACAGAGCATGAATGGCTTCATTCATAATTGGTGCGATAACAATCAACAAACTGTCTGAGTTATAAATGAATGCCATTTCGTCGTAAGGTAAGATCGCCGTTCTGTGCACCGCGACTTTGTGGTGTAGACGACGTCTACAACTCAGTGTCGCCGACTCATTTTTTCTTATGATTCGTTTAGAAACAATAAGAAGCAATAGTCGTCTGCATCATCAAGTGGCTTATCCCAACATTTTTCGTTTTGGTCAACTAAAGTTAGTTTATAAGTATCTAAAACCGTCTTGAAATTGGTTTCAAGGTGCAGAAAAGATTCTGGTGAAAGCTTGCCTTCGAATTAAGGCAACTACCACACTCCATGGAGAATGCTAAATTTTTTTTTAATTCACTCATGACGACAATCCCCACCGTCACTCAGCGCAGCTTCAGTGCACATTATTTTCGTTCTTCATTTCTGGATCAATTTGCTTTAGTATGGCATGTTTCTATCCCAAAATATTTTTGAAAACAGCCTATTCTGAGTGAATTTTGAACGAGGCCAAAAAAATTGAAGTGATATTTTCTACGAAGCAATGATGCCGTTTCCGTCAAAACCCACAACGTTGGTAGCGTGTTTAGCTCTGAGCAGCAACAGGTCGTCTTCCAAACTCCAACCTTAAAACCGCAACGTATACCTTCTGTGTCATAAAATTGTTATTGTAAATGCACAGTTCCTTCACGCAGGGATCGAAACGCGCGCTTTGTTTCACTTACTTTCGTCTGTGATAGCTTCGCCAAATTCATTGAAAACTTTTTTGAAAATGAAGAAATTTATTGTTCCTCGACTATTGTTTCGGTCAGTACTCTTTACCTCAATGCACATAATATATCCCTTAGGATTGAAAATAAAAGAATGACTTGGTTAGCACGTTTTATTTTCTGCTGGATAAGTTAATGATACATTTCCTCACATGCAATTTCACATTCCCAACACTTCATACTAATATGCACAAACATTCACTTTTAATTTGTTTTTTACACTACTGAAGCCACCTAATCCGAAATCCATAGTTCCATGGCTTGATTTGATTCCTCACAAATTGTGAGCCGAATCGACTCTCTCGGTTTCCTCCAAAGATACGAAAGCTTACGACTTTGATTGATGACGGCTCTGAAGTTCACTTGCAAAAATATTCCCTATTCTCAGTGGGGGAACCAATTTTGCTTTCAAACTGGTAACTTTCGTCGCTTACTTTGAATTGCTTCTAGAATTAAATTGCAAATTTCAGGTTGCAAATCTAGACAGAGAGTGGACAGTGTCTGAGAGCACGATCTTAGTCCCGAGAGAGACTTATCGAATTCCGATTTGGAAGTGAAAGAAGCCAGCGTGTTGAAACTCGCAGGGTTCTATAAAGGAGCAGTCGCTCATGTTCTCGAGCCGCTATTATAGATTCAGCTTCATTAAAATTTCAAGATCCGTTCTGCCTGACGATTTTTTTCCGTCGTAGAAATGTAATTTTGAAAATGTTTTTCAATTGAATCTAAGATGGCACTGATACTTTGCTAGGAAACATTTCAACAGTTCTTCAATAGCTGCCAATGTTCAGCATGAATCAACTTTCGTTTAACTTCATAAAATAATACAAAAACTATCATCTATTATCTATGGAAGAGAATGCTATTCAATCAGATTTTTCCGAAGTACATACCTTATCACGTAAAAGTTTGTATCTCTGCCTCTATGACCCTAAATATATAGATAGAGTTTGAAAATAATGAATGTAGACCGACTTCTAGCTCGATCACTTTTTAGATTTACGTTTCATGAGAGTCAGGCCCACGTCCTCAAGCTTCTACATTTAACTCATTGAAGGAATTTAAAAGTTATACGAGAACACTATTCCTACATGGAAAGGTCACTCGCAAAATCAAGATTTGATATACTTCTTATTTCACACTAAAGTGAGTACTTTGTAGTTTCGTGTGAGAACCTCATTTTATTTCACACTTTGTGAATTCCCTTCACAAGCATTGCAAAATAACAAAAATATATTACTTCATATTTGAACCAATTACTATACAGTAACTGGCTTATTGAATGAATGGGTGATAAACTTTTAAGTTCCGAAGTGAAGAATTATTATTAAAGAAAAGGGCCAGTGACGTAATGTACAGGTACGACAATTGAATGCAAACGTCTCAAAGTTAAATCATAAAAATCTGCATAAATAACTCGAGCGAATTCTGTACATGGACACAATTTTGATAACTGTGAAATGTAGCAGTTTCAGTTTAATGCAGCCACAATGGTTTTATGACCTTACTTCATTTTTGATGGCTAAAAATATTGCGCATAGTTTTTCATTTATTAAGTTCAGAAGGTGCTTCTATTAATCACTATTTTACTTGAAATAGGCTTTAAAATTCCCACCAAAATATGCAACAATTTAACATTTCGATTTTGCATTTGGATTTGGATTTTAGATTTGAAGCATTTTGATTTTGCTGGAATTTTCTTGCAATTTGTGCAACCATTTGATTTGTCCTCTCTGCAGGCGGACATGACGCATGACTGCAGCAGGCGGACATGACGCAGGACTGCAGCAGGCGAACATGACGCAGGACTGCAGCAGGCGGACATGACGCAGGACTGCTGCAGGCGAACATGACGCAGGACTGCTTCAGGCGGACATGACGCAGAACTGCTGCAGGCGGACATGACGCAGAACTGCTGCAGGCGGACATGACGC
>JACJUY010006290.1:32120-52408 GCA_014220935.1 Platorchestia sp. MABIK | reverse complement strand
ACCCTGTCTTCCACACCCTGTCCTCCACATCCTGTCCTTCACTCTGTGATGTGCTCACTTTCCTGCTTTTTTTTTTACTTTTAAAAGATTGCTCTGAATTCATTTTTTTTTCATTTGTAATCATTAATCATCATGGATGTTATAATCTTCACCTTACTTTGCTATGCACAAAAATTTAACCTTGAATCATTCACCTTTGTTTTAAATTATATAAAAAATTAATTGTACATTTGATTATCTAATGCTACTAAACCTCAACTTTCAGTGAGGGACAATGATTTCGTCTATGAGAACTAGTGCTCTCAGGGGGAATATGTGAGGTTCCTAGCAAAACATTCAGTTGGCCTTCCTTTTATTGAAATTAAATATGTTTTTGGTTTTTTTACACACCATCATTTTCTTTAGTTTTCTACTGACTTGTTTTTCAGCACCTACTACTTTCTTCTTGAACTTTTATCTTGTTTCATAAATTTCATTCCCATCTTAATGTTTTATGCACCTTGTGCATAGATTTCACATTTCCTTAACTTGATGCTAAATGGTACCTTCCTCCTTCCTTTCTTTGGGATGCTTTTGTTGCAATTAGGGAGGTTTAAACTAGCACCTAATCAACTACAAATTCTCATAACACACTAAAATTAAGGAGTCCCCAAATGTTGCTGGAAAATCATGGATGGAATCATTTGCAGTGTGAAGAGAAACATGGCCTGTTCGTACGCCAGACACAACTCGAGTCTCTGGACGGCTCCGGCGATGATGCCAACAAGAGCGTGCGCCAGACTGCTACACCTACTTCTGCTCCACGGTCAAGGTGACTGCTCATATTATGTTCTTAAGTAAATACTTTTATACTTTGTCTTAACTCATTTCCTGCCCTGTTTATCATAAAATCAATTTTATTGCCTTTAATGCCCCTTGCTTTTCAAAGACGAGATCTTAGAATAGAAAATTTAATCAATCAATAAAATAATGTGATTCTAGGTGAATTCAGGAATCTGTAAATTTGAATAGGTTGAAAATATCAGTTTCTGTTCCAAATAGAAAACACCCTAACTATCTTTACAACCAATTTCTGCTGCATAGATATTTGGTCTAATGAATTTGCTTACTTGCTGACTGGTGTTCCAAAGCCAAAGATTTTTTGTTTTGGTTGTAAAATTCATGCCCTCATTGATATACGATTTTAGGGTTTGTGTAACGTACCATGTATATTTGCATGATGAACCGTCAATTGCATGATTTTTATAATCTGATTCTAGAAGCAGATAGCGAGTGCAGTATTAGAAGTAGATTGTGAGGACATGAGTGGTTCTGGTAAGCTGTTTAAAAATCATTGTGAAGGCAGTTTTGCTCAAGTGAACTGGAATTATTTTCTATTTTAATTCTTAGAGGACTCTTCAAGTATAAATATTAGTACCCTTATACCCTGATGTTAATACCTGAATTATTAGTATCCTTATTATGTATTAGGTTTTGGTTTCCTACTAGATAGTAATTTCCTCCAATTTATAATGTAAAGTCAACATATAACACTCACAGCTATGCAAAGAAAAATGTGAGTGCTCAATACAATTCTATTCACAGTTTAAGTTATGAATGAGGATCTGTATGATTGATTTCTCATGATTTTCTTTTCACTGAGCCTGTGTTTTTTTACAGAATATTTCTCATATATTGAGCTGTGTGCACTGCTGTTAACAAATAATTTATTGAATGAAGATATCAACCCAAAAGCTGTAATCAAACTGCAACCCTAGAGGCTTCAGCTTGCATGTGCTCACCTAGTAGTGTAGATGCTTGACTGATACACTAGGTAGGAAAATCTAAATGTCACTTGGTTCATTTGTATAAACTTCAGATTTGATGAACCTTGCTAGAACCTAGCCATGCCTTCATCAGTGAGAACTGTTACATTAGACTGGCTTTGGAATTTGCTCAAAATTTAATCCTGCAGTTCAGGCCATTTTTTCACTATGAGGCTCGTCATTTGACCCTAGTTATTAGTTTAATGTAGATCATTCAATGAATTTCAGTCATAGACAATACCCTGTGAATAATAGTTGAATAGCTTATCAGAATTCTTCTGTTTATTTTATTACATTAACTTTTTACCATATCTTTTGAGAACATTGCTAGAAGTTTTAAATTTTGTTAGTTTGTGGTGCGCTAAATTATCTAACTAGCTGCCTAACTGTCACAGCATTCATATGTACCTGCTTCTCCATGCGCCTTTCAGTTGAGGCTGTCAGTGATTGCTTTCCATTGACCTGCTGCTGCAATGAAAGCCTTGGTCACTTCTATTGATTTCCACTATTAACATTATTAATGCACTGTTTGAATTTGACCTTTTCCGTTCATTAAATTCCAAAGTATTGCTACTCTGACTAACTTGAACCTTTTTATATTTTGTTCAGCGCTGGCAAGCGTCGCATTGAGCCAACCAGGTGAGATTATTGTCCAAGTGTGTCATAGCTACAGTTAGAGCAAAGCATATACAAATTTGGGCAGCCTGTTGGTTGTTTATCTTTGTTAGCTGTTGTAATAAGACGGATATCTATTATGGTGTGATATTACTATTGAGACTAGATAAGTGTTGTGGATAAATATTTGCATTCTTCATGCAGACCGTTTATTGCTGTTAGAATCTTTCAATATTTACTTCTGTAAGGAGAAAATATTCTTCATTAACCCTGGTCAGTTATGTCAACTTAGAGCTCTATTAAAGGTTCAAAGTTGTAATTAGAAATTTAGTACTTGTAGTGTTTGGTAAGTCTCAGGTCTCTCATGAGCATCCTGATAAGCATTTCATGATGTGCTTGGTCGAGTGGTGCTCTGCCAGTTTCTTGTATGTAAGAGTACAGTTTTGGATGTATAAGTCACCATTTGCTGTACTAAGTAACTATTTAAGTGATCTTTAGCATTTAGAACTAATTTTTGGTTTAGGAGTACCCACCTCTATTTCTCCATAATTTTTCTTACATCTTCTACTACTCTAATCATAACAATCCATGGTCCACATCTAACATGGCTACTTTAGTTTCTTGCATGGTTGAGAGATGTTATAGGAATACATTGGTCAAGAAAAGGAATGCAATTAAGACAAAGGACATGGTAGTGTTAGTTGTTAAAGAAAAGAAGTTTTACAATTGAAATTTATGAACAGTCAATGTTTTGAGTACGTTTTTCTTCACCATTTAGGTCATATTTGATTGACTCTACATACGAATGCATTATCATGATGTTCAAGATCAGTATTCCATAAGAGAAAGATGGTTGTTAAATACATGGGTTTAATATTAGCATCAAAGTGAGGAATGTGCTGCAATGTTTTTTAGCTGAAAAATAGCTTCTCTAATCTGATAATAATTCTATGTTCTGTGACTCTCCTTGACTTGACAAAACAGCAATGGAGCAGTGAAGTGTTCAAGCTAGACTGGTTTTTACCTCATATTTCTGCAAAAATTCAACTGTGTATTTAACTGAATTTTGTTGTGTGACGCAAGATCTTAAGTGACATCTGGATAGAGCTGAGAGGTGCAGCTCAGATAAGTTTACATGATTCCCATGGGCTTAACGCTATTGGTGTGGCCCAGGTACTAGTTCAGTGAAGACAAGTCTTTGTATCTTGATGATATTATTTCGCTTAGGTGTTATAATGATGACTGCAGTATTTGTTATCAAAAACTGACTTGAACAGCACACAGTTCATTCATCCCTGTAAGAACTGAGCTTTCAGAAGTAGTTTGCATAAGTTTTTATAAATATTTAGTGTCAAAATACTAATGTCATATAAATTTGACACAGTCTCTCAACCCCTTTCAATATTTAGACAATGTGCTTGCAAATTTTGTAATTTTTGTTGTTAATTTTTTTTTGGAGTTCAAATTGCCAAACCTTAGAATTTATGAACACTTGAGAAATGAATTACAAATATATTACAAAGTGACAGAAAGCTGTTGCAGCTCTGCCAAGTTATTCTCATTTCTACTTCTTCTCTCTAAGGGAACATCAGAGTTCAACACACTGACACTGACATTTCAGTGTCAGCTTAACACATTGAATTTTTTTTTTTCACCGGTACATTGGGTTTTCACTGTTATGCTGTATTACTATTCAATTTCCTATAAATAATTATTAATTTGTTATGCCACTGTTTCCCTTCAGTTTCAAAGCAATGAATGTATTTTCTATGATGTTTTGATTATTGTGGTTTAACCGATACTATTCTCTTATTGGTATGCTCTCAGTTTAAGGAGGAAACCACAGGGCAACCCTGTCCCTCAGAAGCCTGATCGTCTCAGGTAACGACAAATTTGGAGGGTCTCTGTTGTATACGCCTCCTAATGAGCGTCTCTACACTCTCATGGTCTTTGTAGTGCACTCTATGTCCCTGTATTGAATGCTTCCAGTCTCCAAACTCTTGTACTGCATGGGGAACTTGATGTATTTCCTGTCAACTGCAAATTTCTTGGTATTTGATACAGCATCCAAATTCCAAATCCTATGTTGCACGGGGAACTTGATGTATTTTCTGCTCACTCGATGTGTTGCAGCTGTTTATAAATAATTTGCACGTCAAACGTGTCTGAATTTAACAAGTGCATCACAGTACGCTTTGATGGAGTTTCCTGGACTTGGCTAGTTTTTCTTTGTTGTCTCACGGAAAAATTTTGTTTCCGCATCACCAAGCTAAGTAGTGCAAGAACGTGTATCATTGCAATTTTTGTGTGCTAGCCTTTTTTCATACTTGAATACTACTTCCATTTATTCAAAAGCTTTATTGTGTATAACAGGCCTTAGAGTTCATGTGTAACTTTTCTGATCCATTGTTCCCCGTTTGTTGTATTTATCAAGATGCACAATGAATTATCTTAACTGTGGGCTTGCTAACCTTCATGAATAAATTCTTGTTTATAGGTTAAGTCTCATTTGGAAATAATTTTGTATTTTTTCATAATCCCTTACATGTATTATGGAGCAGTTTGTGAAATGTTTACACATTGGGTTTGATTACCAGAGCAAGGCAAGAAAATGTCAATTTTGTTCCAAGAAATATCTCCATGCTTGGTTTCTACAACTTGAAAATTTCTAATTGCAATCTGTGGTTTCCACTTACAGCATATACTGGCTATGATTTATCTGCTATAAAAGCATTTAGTAATGGTTCAGGCGTCAACCTGAGTGTTAAAGGCTAATTCCTCATTGGCAGCTGAGGTGAATGATGTAAAGGATACCTCAGCCTTGTCAGTGTCAGTCCTGTGAGTGGTGGTATGTTCTATGGAGGGGCGTGATAGGATTTTGCGTTTGGGTTTTATCTTGATACAGTATATCATGCGCACACGCTGTACATGATGTACAGTACATTATGCGCACACACTGTGCCTTTCATGTGCCTGGCTGTGGGCCTCTGCTTCATTTCATTTCACATTTAAGAATTTTTTATTAATCCTTCATCATTCAGTATCTAACATTGTTGAGTAGTGATTATACAAGTCAATTTGTGTAGTTGTAATTCCATTACTATGTTAATGGAATTTTATTTATTTGTTACTAATAGTGTGCTGTTCTAAGTCATTTGCAAGCAAAGTAACCATATTTATGAAAGATGATTGAACTTAAGATTTTATGATGATTGCTTCTTGCACGCGTTTCCTATTTAATCAATCGTTCCTTGTGACTCAGCTTATCAAAGCATCTTATATTCCTATTTTTAGTAAGTAACCCTTGCATGTCATGTAAATTATTTCAAACTTGAATATTCTCTCAGCTTGATTATAGAACAAATTTTTCATGCTACTTGCGCATAAAAGAATAGTCAAGTTCAGCCAGTGCACAAGACTGGCTGAAACAATTTTTTTAGGATGCAATATTATATTTATGAAAATTAAAGCAAAGCCTAATTTCAAGATGCACCACTTCTATGCTCTGTGTCTATTTGTGTCCAGCATCCTCTGTTACGTTTCAAAGGATCAAAAATGATGAGTTTGCTTTGCCATTTTTGTGGAACTACAGCTAAGTACTTCTCTGCTGTGCTTTGTCCAGTATCGCAATTCATAACTTCATTCATAAAGCTGCATATTATCCATTTTTCTATGATTGGTGGTAGGTAGCCTAAAATACATAATTTTTATTGCTGTGCTGATATACAGAAGTGTATAACTGCTTTTTTATTCAATAATTGAGCCATGCAAATCGTGTTTAGTCTGTAATTAAAAAATTAATGAGTATTTAATACCCAAGACCATTAGATAGCTGCTCTTGTTGGTTAGTACTCAATAGTACTAGCATTTTTATTTTACAATATTTTTGCCCTATTCATTAAGGAATGTATTACCTAAAAAACTTGAGTGCCGGAATTTTATTTGCTTTCTCGATTTAGTTGTTGAGGATTACGATAGAACTGAGATAGAGTTCATCAGCCAAAAAAGTATATTTGATGTTTAATTCTCACTGTTCTAATCTAGTGTTCATTTGTCTGCTTCGAGTAATGGTGAGGTATGATACCTTGAGCAAAAGTTCAGTTGAACGCATGACACTGAGCCCATGATTCAATGTGGTCAGGCTGCCAATAGCAGGCGGAGGTGGCGGGGGCGGCATGACCCCTGCGCTGCGTCGCACCCCCTCATCTGGCACAGGCTGGCGACAGTCTGACAACGACTTGGTGAAAGGCAGCAGCACCAAACCTTCGACTCCAGGCAGCAAGGAAACCAGTCCTAAAACTGGAGACATCAAGAGGATGTCTGCATCTTTTGTAGAGGTTCGTAAACGTAGTTGCAGAGTCCAAAACCAACAAAATACGTGCGTGTGCTGACGGAGTGAGTCTATGTATAGAGGGGGTTGGATTCTTCTCCATAATTCACTCATTTACCCCTCGTGTTTTTGTGGACGCAGTAGCTGAACTGAGTCTCCACTCCTGGTACTCCAATAACAGCCAGTTTTTTGATGTCCTTAATATTGAACTGATTACGCATGTTTCTAAAAAAATATAGGTGTAAATTTGAAGTAGGCAATTTATTGATTTATTTGTAGGAAGCATTTACCAAAATCTTCAATACTTGATTTCTGTAAATTCCTGTTCTTGCACAATGGCTACTAATTCTGTTATCTCTTTATTAATCAGCACAATGCGGCTTTCATTGACCTGCCTGTTCGAGCAAAATAATACCCATGGCCTGCTCTTCTATAAATACTGTATAAAAATGCTGTGAAGGATTGTCATGCTTTCATTTGCCAAGGACTGCATTTTATAATCAATATTTTTGTAATGTTACGAAATTGAACTCAATTTCAAATAAGATTCTGTCAATTTTACTAGGAATCTCCAGGAAAAACTGGTGAGGTTAATTTCATGGTGGTGGCTTATTTCAACTGCCCAGCATGTATATGAGAGCGTTTGTAATCACTTTGATAGCATCTTGTAAAAACTGAACTAATTCTTCCAGTTTGTAAAGGTGGTGTTATTTCATATGCTGCCAACAGTTCATTCTGTATCACGTCACCAAGAACATTACATGTTGTTTCAGCTTTCAATGGTCATGCTGTCTGTGTTAGCATAAACATGCTAGACATCATTTTGCATTTTCTAAGATCTAAATTTACATTTTTGTGCTTTCCAGCATGAATGATAAAGTACATATGATTGAGATGGTAGTAAAAATCTTTGGGGTTGAGCTTGTTTAAAAAATTTAAACGTATTGGGACTAAGCATGTGTGATAACAAAGCACCAAGGACCAGTGAATGACGACAAGTTTATTCTTATATAGTGAACATAAACGAGGGTGGCTGATTGGGTTTAAGAGAACGTTTCTTGAATGCATGGCTGTACAGCAGAATGCACAGGACAGGAGACAATTATGGGGTCATGACTTGTGACTGCTAGATGGACGGAGCACATGTCGGTCGCTTAAATCAGAAATGCTAACAAGTGAATTTGAATGAACAAATACCGACTAAACTAATGAATTTTTAGACCTTGGTTGAGGCTGTTTTAATTCAGCTACCGTACAAATCAAAGTATTGCGCGAGTTCCCTGTTTGAATTCGTTAATTGCTCGTACTGCTAGTCCAAAAATATGGATGCAAACTTCATCAGACTAAACACAGTTATAGGTTTTCCTTGTGTCCAACCCCCAGGGGATATGGGGGCATTAGGTTTAAGTTAGGTCGGTCTATCTAATGCTGTGGGACCTGATGCCTCCAGGAGGGATACTGTTAGGTTACTTCAGCTATTGTTAAGCCTTTGGGACTTCTGGCCTTTGTGCCCACTTTACTCCTTGCAGTTTTTTTGGCCTTCTTTGCTACCTTTTCTTTGTTTTGTCTTCTTCATTACTAACTTGCAGTAGGTAGGTATGTATGCACAGAGTGTCCTGTGGGGGAACACACCTTGTGAATAGATTCCTAATTTTTTCAAGTGCATTCTGTATGGTCTCTTCTTTCCTCTCTCTCTCTTTGGAACGACTTTGTTTAGGCTAGCAAATCTCGGTTACAACAACAATAAAAATAATAAAAACAGTAATAATAATAATGTTTGTCTCTACGTGGCATTGCTCTCATGTGTCTGGGCCAGCGGTGTGTTAGGACTCGCTGCTTTCTTTACAGATGTCCCCTGAGGACCCCGGCCTGCCGCAACTCGCCGCTCTTGACGCTCCCGTGCGTCATCAGTTCTTGTTTGTTGCTCTGCTGTCCTTGGCAGCATCCAGAGGTTGCGTTCTAAAACTTGATTCCAAAATTTTAAATCTCTTAAAACTCATCGAAAATCTCTAAAAACTCATTGAAAATCTTGGTATGTTATTTATGAAACCAGCACTAATACATGTGTGGTTGAAATAATTTTTCCCATCAAATTTTACTGTAAAATCCTGTCAAGTTTTGCAGTGTCATGCGATATCAAAGCCGAGAACTGGATCTGCTAATTGACACGTTTTGTTGTTGTGTGCGTTGTCTCCCCTATTAATGTTGATTTTTGTCAAGCAAGAGAATGAATGGATAAACTCGATTCTGAGTTTCTCAGTTGGCCAGGCCTCTTTTCTTTGTTCCTGCAGTGTCATAACTGTTTCTGCATTACATATGAGGACGGTTATATTTTTGAATTTTAAGTAGTTGTGAGTACTTTTCATTGTAGTAAATAAAGTCATTATTGCCCATGCATACCCTGACTGAGGCTTTGCTTGTTTCTGCTCTTGTAATTTTCCCCAAGATGAAGTTATGCACTTATTGTATGGCATATCCCGTGTTTCTCTTGCTCCATATCCTGCCATTATAAATATCTTTTTTTTAATAAATTTATTTTGAGGCTCCTCAAAATTTTAGTTTTGACTTATGTTACCTTTGAACCTGAGTCTCTAGTGAATCTTTCATGGAATCCCTCTTGCGCCTTTGCCTGTTTGACAGTAGCAAACAAATATCAGTAAGCCTGAAGGTCGTGTGTGCTACTTGCCTTGAAAATTTAGTGCACCATGTTTTGCATTTTGTGATATAAATATACCCATTGAGATGTACCAGTTGATAATTTTGCTGAAAAGTTTTCTGGCATGATCTTGTCAGACATTTTTTATTAATGTTCTTTTTTATTTAGTGTGTTATTTTTTAATGTTGAGTGTGAATGAGCTAAGTACTTCTTTTCCAGTCTGTTCCAACTTTTACATTTTTATTTCACATTTTTCATCCCCAATTTGCCTTGTCAGTGAGTTTTATGTAACTTCATCTTCTTAAAGATTACTTCCCGTGTTGTCCCGAGTTGACCTGATATTATTGAGTGGCTTCTACAATGAAGAACCACATTTCTAAGTGACCATAAGTTATGAGTGTGCTCATTAACTAGCGACAGATCATGGGTGTAGTGATGCGTGCTAGCTGTGTCCTCACTATTTTGACAAGTTCAACAGTTTTGAACTCGATTTTGTTCAATCTCGCAGGGTTTGTGTCTGAGGACATGGCTTTGTTTGTTCTGCTATCATTGTTGTTCTAATTTTGGTGTAGCTCTGCTGTGACGTTCATTCCTATGATTGCTAATCGGGATTAACTATGCTTTTTATATGCCTTAGTGCTCCTTCTAATGGGCCTTGCATTCCCTTTGCTGTGCTGTTCTTGGAGGAGAAAGTGTTGCCTTTATATTAGGGCAGACAAGATCACAACATATTGCTGAATTTTTCGAAAAGAAAATTCACCCGAATATTTTAGAATGTACTGTGTAAAATAATTTATAACTCTAAGATTGGTTGTATATCACAGATTCGTGAACAAATTCAATATTTTGAGGGTTTTATTATTTTATCTAAAATTTTAGTTGTGTAGTTTTTCTTAATAATTCTAGTGAAATGTAGTTGCTCAATCAATGGAGGTTGAGCAAATGAAGAAAACATTTGAACTTTAAACTTTTGTTCCACACCATTTTTCTTTTTCTGTCAATGAAACCTGTATTGAACAGTGAGTAGTGTTGTCTTCAGGGGTTCTAGTCTATTTGTAACTACTTCAAATGCTACGTGTATAATTTTACTACTTATATATTCAAAAAATTGAATATTCAGTTCATGAAATTGAGACTATTAGGAGATAATAAATTTTCTTGGGCTTTTTGATTAATGCTAGTGCTTTGCCATACTTTTCATTTTGTTCTTCCTGGTTTTTGTGTGATTCAATTCCCTTACTATGTGAACCCCAGTTGAAGTCCTGTTTTATTAATTTTCTTTTATAGCTAATGTTCAGTTTTTTTAATTAAATCATTCTGCTTGGAATACACGTTTCCTTCTCTAGTGATACAGACCTATTACTGCAATGATTACCCTCATTGAATACGCTCCACCATATGCCCCATGCATGCAAACCAGTGAGACATATATTGCTGGGTGGCACCAAATACTTCTCAATTTACTCTTAAATTGTACCCTGGCATGATAGATTTGTTATTCACTGGTTTCATTTTTCAAGCCTTGAAAATGCTTCAAATTTTACCTGCATCCATTGAAAAATGAATTTTTCTCTATCTTTTTTTAATTACAAGTGAGCTTAGCTTGATATAAATTTCCTCGTATTTGAACCACCCGAGTGATTCTGTGTGATTTTGCAGAGTTTGTATGTTTTCAATGTATTAGTCCTTTACAAAATATTCAAGTTGAAATTTTAGCATTTGCTATAAAAAGTTACTTAGATTATAGCTCTGGAAGTATAAGTTTGCTTTCAAACTTAAACTAACTCAAGTCTTTGCTAAATCTTCACAGATCAAACATTTGATCCAAATTCTTTCACATTTAAAAACGAGTATCAGCCTAAGTTTACTTTGGAAAGTCATTTGTTGTCATGGAGTATAGGCTCTTTGAGATATACTGCCTAATAACCATTTACTCTACTTTATGTTAATAGCCCATCACATTCTCGTTAGTTAAAGCTTAGTGTTATCATTCAAAATTTGATCATTTTATTTGAAACGTTTTTAACAGATTAATCTCTGGTTTGAAAGACATGTTTTATAGTAGAACTGGCATCACTAAGGTCGAGTCCAATTCCCTGACCAGATGGGCTTTGTGGAGAACCGCAGTCCAGCGGCTGCCGCCGCCGCGGCAGCAGGGGGCGGGTCTGCTGCTGCAGCGAGGCAGGAGGAGCGAGTCAACTTGCAGGAGCTGGAGAATCTCCGCGCGGAGGTCAAAGACCTCAACGAAAAACTGGAGACTATCCGCAGTGAGTTGGACCTTCCAGAGGCTTCACAATTTCTTTCTTGAATTTATGTGAGAACAGTAAGTTTAGGTTTGGTATTTAAATTTTTGGGGCCAAATTATTTTCTTGTTAAATTGATTTCCGAGTAATGAGTGATAGTTTGCAGTAAAATATTCGGTGCTAGGAAGTCTTTGTGTAGTGTTTGTGTTGAAGTGATCTACATTCTGAAAAAAGGACATGAAATTGAAACTATAGGATACGAGTTCAACTTGGAAATTTGCCAGTAATGAATATTTTCATGCATTCACTGACTATTGGCCAGGGAATGCAAACTTCTTATTGGAAATAATTTCTAGAATTATATATACTTTCATTCAGATATCAGAAGTGCTTTAGATTAAGATAGAACTTTCCACATAGCTAGGCTTCGAATTTGTTTTTGGTTCCTGTCTTTTTCACTGTATCTTTTCTTGTCTTGTTCAAGTAGCTACACAAAATCTTATAAATCGTGTCGCACAAGTACACGCTTTTTCACTGTATCTTTTCTTGTCTTGTTCAAGTAGCTGCATAAAATCTTATAAATCGTGTCGCACAAGTACACGCTTTTTCACTGTATCTTTTCTTGTCTTGTTCAAGTAGCTACACAAAATCTTATAAATCGCGTCGCACAAGAGAATCGGGCGTATCGCTGCATCATTTCAAGACCTTCATTACTCAATTTTCAAGTATAGAGTTACAAGGTTTGTTAAGAATGCTGAATTAATTCTGCGTCTTTTGGTAGTAAAGTCGTAAGTCTAAGTGCATTTTTGGCCGAGAGATGGCGTTGGTTGATTTGTGTAAAATTATTAAAGTTAAATGACTTAGATACATTAAAATGCTTCTCCTGAAAAATCAAGATATTTGAGTTGCGACAGCCTTGCAGTGATGTAGCGATACAGGGTCTCGTGCTTATTTCCTCCATTGCATCCGCGTCTGAGTTTGTATGCATTGTTTTCTTTTTTAACTTTTACAAGTACGTTTTTTTATATTTATAACTTGCTGTAATTTATGTCGGAAAAATTGTTAATAGCGATTAAATTAGTTGGTTTAGACACAGTGCATTTAATATTTCTTTGTATCTTAGCTCTCCAAGCTGCAGTTGGTTTGTATCAAAATTTATCCCATTACAGTAAAGCGAGCTCAGGACAAAGAAAAGCTGAAGGAGGGGGAGAAACTGCGGCTGCAAGTGGAGCAGCTCACGGAGAACAAGGCTCGTCTAATGGAGAACTTGGTAAGTTGCACATCTTACTTTTGGTCAATCTTATTTCTTCTTCTAGTGGCAGCTGGTCAGATGTAACACCTTTCTCTCAAATGCACGGCGCTAACATATGACGGATCGTTTCTTTTATTAATGAACGCACAATTAATTGTTACTCCATTCATTAATGTCATCTCTTCAATGAGGCCTAGATATTCTTAGCTGATTCTTCCTACTTTCAAAAACAATTCTGAAACAACTCGTTTACTGCGCGGATGAACTACAGGGTGGGTTTGTTCCAAAATTTACAAAGAATCACATGCCTATTTAGGAAGCAATCGTCAACTTATGCTCTTACCTTCTAATTAATGCGAATCTTTTCACACTTCGGAAATGTATTATTTGTATTCTATAAAGGAACTTGAGTTATGTTTTGCTTAAAAATGTGTTACGTGATAATAGTTTTTTCTTTTCATTGAGAAAAAAGTTACACTAGTTGTTTTTCCTTGCTGTATGAAAAACACTGTACTGTGTGTTTCCTGTATGCTAATGTTGCAGTATGCTTATGTGAGAGTTCAGACTGGGTAATATTTTTCTCAGTAGCTACCACACATCAGTTGCAAAGTTTTTTGTTCAAATTCTCGTGAGATTCTATTGAAGAAATTCCTGGTACTGCATGGTTTGTTGGTATTTTGGTCTTGGTATGCCATGCGTTGATACTGTCCATGACTTAGATTCTTGATCCGTGTGTCCACAACAGGGCCAGCTGCAGAAGGAGTTGGTGGGTGCCCGGAACGAGGCTCGTGACGCGGCGGAGAGCCGCAACCAGACGGTGGAGGACACGCAGGACTTGGCAGACACCGTCGAGATGCTCACCCTCGACAAGGAAATGGCTGAGGAACGCGCCGAGACGCTCCAGCTCGAACTCGAGCAAGCGCGGGAGCAAATTGAGGAGCTCACGTGAGTCGTGTTCGGCCTCAGGGTGTTGTCACTCGTACATGCTCAGTATTTGTGCGCGGTTTTAGTGCTTAAATTACTGCAGAATTATTTTGAAATCCAGATATTTGGTTTAGGATTGCTTTCTTCCATTTTAGTCATCCAGGAAATTGAAAAAAGACATTTCTCAATCAGAATAAAGGACAATTCAGTTCGGATTCAACTATATTAGGGCCGAGAAAGGCAAAAATTGAAGGGCACTCATTGTTACCGTAATATCAGTTTCCAGTTGTGAGCTGACACGCTCCTAATTCGTCTTGTAAATTAGGGCAAATTTACTGGCGGAGGTGCGGAATAGCAAACAAATAGGCTTGCTGGCCATCCTATCATTCTACACAAGCTAAGTCTGTCAGAGACTCAGTATGAAATCATGAAGCATGAATAACTCGCAAGTCAGTTATTATCAGAAAAATAATCGGAAAGGTCAAGCCAAAGTAATGAAATTAATATCAATCTCGTAATATTTGAAAAAAAAAATGATGTATGAATTTATAGCATATGCCAACCAATGCGTAAACTGAACTTAAGTAATACTAAAAAATAGAAATAAAAACAACCGATGATGAAGTAGAATACAGCCGGCCTACATGCAGCCAAATAGTCTGATGGTGTTGCACCTGTTATGTTGATTTCACTTTGAAGCTAATTTGAATCACCCCTACTAGTGGAACAAATTTCAGTCCAGCTGTTACTTGAGATGACCAAAAGTCATCAGGAAATTGTCTACTGTATACAGTAACTGTTTACTGATATTTTAAAATGTTTTTTTTTGTTAATTATAGAAAAAGAACTGTGAGATTGAATCGGAATAATAATAGGAATGAGACATATAAAACTCGGTAACTTAATGCTTTTGTTGAACTTGAAGAACATCGCTTGACTCACTCAGTGAGAAAGTCAGATTGTTGGCATATCACGTTATTTAAACACGTGTCTTTTGACCACAAGTGACTGGAAATTTCATTCACAGGGTATAGCCAGATCCATTGTTATAGAAGTTATTTTTATGTGAAAAAATGTATCAAACTAATACTATATTCACCTTTGTGCAGTTGCTAGGTCACTTTGTGTGGACTGAGCATTTGAAATCAATACGTTTTGTGCTATTGTTTGTGTATTTTGCATTGACTTGATGTTCTTAATGAATCCATTGTTTATTTTGTGTATTTGGGAGCGTTTAAATAAATCCATTGTTTGTTTTGTATAATTGCTAGCATTTAAATAAATCCATTGTTTATTTTGTGTTTTTGGTAGCGTTTAAATAAATCCATTGTTTATTTTGTGTAATTGGTAGCGTTGACCTGGAGATCCTGAAGGAGGCGAGTGGCTCTCAAGAGGCCGATGCCGGAGGCGGGGCTTCCGAGGCTCCGAGCGGCGCCACGCTGCTGCAGGTCAAGCAACTCGAGCAGCAGAACCAGCGCCTGCATGAGACGCTGGTCAAGTGAGTCTCGTTTATTATCCTGCTTTATGTATGGAATGGACGAGGTCTTAGGTGAGTCTTGTTTAGTGTCGTGCTTCATGTACGGAATGGATGAGGCCCTAGTCAAGTGAGCCTCGTTTAGTGTCGTACTTAATGTATGGAAAGGATGAGGCCCTAGTCAAGTGAGTCTCATTTATTATTGTGCTTAATGTACTGAGTGGATGGGGCCCTAGTCAAGTGAGTCCAATTTATTATCTCCAGTGATGTACAAAATAGAAGAAACGCTTGTCAAGGGAGTCTTGTTTCTTGTCTCCACGTACTGCATTAAAATAAAACGTTAGTCTAACGAGTCTCGCGTTTTGTCCATTTGGTTTGGTTTAAAATACAGAGTGGAATTAACAGCCACCCCAACTACTTGTGAGTAGAGCTTTTGTAGCTCGTCATCAAGCTCAATCACATAGGGCGTCTTGTACAAGTGGTGCAATGTAACTATACTGATTATTACAGTTTACTCGGGAGAAGAAAAAAGAATGGATAACTAAACCCAGGAGCGCAAAGACTAGAAAAAAATGTACAGAATGACGTGAGCAATACCAAGACTTGATGAATATGATTTATTGTACAGTAGAAAGAACAAGATGGGATCAAGAGTAAGGAGCGTGGACATAGGGTGTTACTTGTCAGCTGAAAAAACTACGTGTAACTTATAAGTACAAGAACCGCGAGCAACTCCCATGACTAAGCTTATGAAAAAGGAAAGCAACCATACACAAGTGAAAACAAAAATCTCCGGCAAATGAATAAAAACAACAAATTATATCAGTAAAATTATTAAAACAGAATAAAACAAAATTTAACCAATATAAAAGGAAATCAATTAAAATTTGCACATCAAAACACAATAGCAAAAAATGACAGAAGCAAATTAAAACAATAAACAAACTAATGAACAGAAAATTCCGACAGTGTACGAGCTAATTAACAAGATGAACCATTCGACTCGCCTCACAAGATTGCAGAATGAGAGTAAGTCGGATGTTTCAGACTTGACACTAACTTGAACACAACAATAAAGTACATAGAAAACAGCAGCATAAGCAAGAGTTTTGGCTGAAGTAAATAAGAAATACACAAATTAAGCATGGCAAACTAATATTCTCACAGAATCGATAAAACCACCACCAATAGTGCATGATGAGAACTAAACGATACCTCCCGAGAACAGTGTGTTGAGGTAATGTTAACTGAGGAACATTCCTGTTGAACATGTGGAAAATTCCTAAAACTACAGATAATTTCTGCAAAATAGTAGTGAAACTAAACTAGGAATAATTTTACTGCGTCGAATTCAAAAGTTATTTTGTTTTCTCGTTTGGATTCTAATTGATGGTGCATAGTTAAGAATTGTGGAATGAACTATGCCTTCATGTTGATGCCAACAACTCTATTGGACAAGTGCCGCGTGTATGCAGCTTAATCGTGCGAGCTGAAAGTTGATGCTATGAATTGGGAATGGAGCGAACGCATTAAATTGAATTTTAGTACGTGGAAAAGTTGGGAGGCTATGTTTTAGGATTAGATATAAACTGAAATTGAATGCAGGCTTAACCACGTGGATAGTTGCCTTAACCATAATACAATATGGGACATGAATTGAAATTTGATGCAGTTTTAACCCCGATGTTGATTTTGTGAACCAAGCTTTGGTTTAACTATTGAAATACAACGTTCAGAATGCGTGACCTGGCGGCGCACGAGAAACACGAGATGCAGAAGCTCACCAAAGACATGGAGGCGCGCAAGACGGAGATGAGCGTGGCCGCTCGAACCAAAGAGCACCTGGAGCAGGAACTAACGCAGTGCAGGGCGCAGGTGGCCGACCTGCAGGAGCAAGTGGATGCTGCTCTTGGTGCTGAAGAGATGGTCGAGACACTTACAGAACGCAACTTGGAACTTGAGGAGCAAGTCATGGAGCTCGAGGAACAGGTTTGTTTTGGGTACTGGGTGAAAACCGTGTTTATCAAAACCATTAAATTATTGTGAACGTCTGTTGAATTTTATATCTAAAGTGTACTTGTATATGAGCGTATCACAAAGGGATATTGATTAGGAAAGCAAAAACTCTATTCGTAACGCATGTATCTCAAAGTGCATGGTGGTAATTGTAGTCATGATTCTACCTACATGTTTGTAACGACTACGGTATGAGAGGAGCCTAGTACTTGCTATTTTTCCTTTTCCTAACCTAGGTAAAATGTGTTGCTAGTTCGATACGCACGCTGATCGTTAATACTTCAGAGTGCGTCACGCTATAGCGGTTTATGGGTACTAAATAAAATGCTGTTTAAATGAAGTGTCCCTCAGAACCTGAACTCAATCATTACTCATTCCTTATTGTTCATTGGGGGTTGAATTGAATTTAGTAAATTTGTGCCAGGAAAATGTGTAGTCCCCTCAGGGGGATGCAGCTATTATATCTTAAGGAATTAGCACTCCCAGAGGGAAAATGTGCGGGCCCGGGCTGAGAGTTAGGTAGGCCTTCTTTTTGTTGAAATAAAAGGGTTCTGTTTTGTTCAGGACTTTTTTTTCGGTTCACTACTGTTCTGAATTTCAGCACCTACTACTTCTTCAATTTTGATCTTGTTTCATAACCTTCTTTCTCAACGTACTGTTTCTATGCCCTTTCTGTATAGATTCCGCATTCCTTTAATTCCATTCTAAATGGTGCCTTCCTCCTTTCTCTCTTTGGATCGCCTTTGTGGCGGATAGGGAGGCTTAAACTAACTAATAATCTAATCTAATTATGTTTAGTTAACATTTTTATAGGACAGAAAAGAGAATCTTTACTTTGTTTCTCTCTGATCATTAGTTGTTCCGCTTGTTCCGAATCACAGCGGTAATAGCAGAGCAATAAATTTGAAAGTATTTATAGAATATTTCCAGCCACTTATTTGGCACAACATTGCAACAGTTACGCTTTTTTCCTACTTATTTCCGATGTGAGAAATGTTACTTCGTGTTTGTTGTCTGTGAAATTACCTTCGATTTAATTTCTGTGATAATTTCGTACCGTTTGTTATATTTTGTACCAAGGAATTTTCAAACGTTAGTCGGGGTTTTTCCCACTTAAGTTACAATTAATACGCGTATGTAAATATGCACAATGGAAATCATAAAGCAAGGAAATTTTTTTTTCAAGTTGCCTTTTTCTTTATGTACAATGTGGACTAACTTTTTCTTGATAAAAAATGAATGGAAAGAAAAGAACGCTATGATGAGAAAGCTTAAAAAGTTTTTCTGCTTTGCTTTGGAAGAAGTTAATTTTTGAATTGCCGTGCACAACATTACGAGGTCACGTTACTGGAGAACGCATTTGAGGTGGACAGATAAGCAAAAAGAAAAGAGCCAACTCGACAGATTTTCTTTCAGATCATGCGATGTTCTTGGAACTCGTCAAAAGTTGCGGAGAAAAACCAATGAGTGTTAAATAAATGGATGCAAATTCCAAATGTTCTTAATCCTTTATTTTTGATTGAGTTACTAGTAAATATGTTATTTGTTCAGAGATGCTTGTATTGGTAGATTTTTTATTTGAATTTCACGGTTCAATTAGAAAATTTGAACTCCTCTTAATGTATTGTAGCATGTTATCTTTCCGGTATGTGGTTTTAGTTCACTAACTCTATTTTCTCGGAGATTAATCTTCACTTTATAGTAGCAGCTTGTGAGTAATTACTGCTGTTGGGTCTCTTATGGTCAAGTGTTAAAGATGCCTAGCATTTTCCCCAAACGCCCGACTTTGATTCCCGGCAGGAGTGGAATATTTAGGAGGTATCTAGCGAATATGAATGTGGGCGTGGTTATCTTAAAAAGTATTGAAAAATTACGTTATAGAAAGTTGCTTCATGTCGTTTTCTTTGTAAAGTTGTATAAAGTAATAGTCCATTTTTTCGCTATCATATCAACCAGCCAAGAGTATAAAACAAGACCTTTGCCGTTCTTATAGAAAAAAAATTCGCGTGTACTATAGGTAAAGTGTAGTATGTTGGAGGAAATAATGGCAAATGTCTCACCTGACGCTGGTCTTTGCCTTCAAAGTTGAGTGGCGCTGTTGTTTTTGCAGGTGCGTGACTTGGAGGACATCAACTACACCAACGACCTGCTGGTGGAGGGCGCGAAGGAACAGGAGCTCGAGCTCAGGGAGGACCTCGACCTCAACCTCGCCAAGCTCAGAGAAGTCAGACTAGCAGCTGCTTTGAACTTGTATCTCTCATGCGTGAAGTAACTCGTAAACCAGCTTTAATTGCATCATATTATCATCAATTATGCTACGCGTATGTTGATTTATCGGCTTTCTGTGTGTATCCATGAACATTTCCTCTAGGTGCACTTGCTCCATTGATCAGGTTATGTAGCCAGAGCAGAAAGGCTCGTCTTGGATAGAAATCGCGGAACACTCGCTTCAGCCTCTCTTGATGTGCTTTTTTACTGCACCTCAGATATCAGTGCATTCTTAGGTCACACCTGGAAATTGTAAATTGTATGTATACATTTTTCAAGTTCCTGCAGTATTTGAGATTATTGATCTGCTATGACGGGAGGATACGTTTAGAACGTTTTTCTCAACTGAATTTTAGGAAAACTAGTTCAACTTTGTATCAGCAAAACCATTTCTTTCTGCTGCCTCTCATCTATTTCAAAATTATTTAGTTAGCTGTTGTATTCCTGCATTACTTTTTTGTTTTAAGTTTACAAAATAGTGTGAAATTCTACTCTTGAGTGTAAAAAGTTAATTCGTATTGGGATTAAAAAGGAACTCAATTCGTATGATGCTTTTTTCTCACAACTGAGCGCAATCACGAGTTTCTAATCCAACTGATCCATTGCGCGTCATCAAGACTCAGTTACTATTATCACGTATTAACTTTGTTACAATTGTCACCATTATTATACACTTTCATTATAGTAGCACATTGTCATCACGAA
>JACJUY010006289.1:0-47552 GCA_014220935.1 Platorchestia sp. MABIK | reverse complement strand
GGCAATGATTTGATGTCAACTGCCATCATGCAAGCATTTGCAAATCGTAGTAGAATTCTTGCCTGATGATGGAATTAGTGAATTAGGAATATTTTACAAGTTGACTGCGATACGACCCACCGATGGGTCGTTTGAATTTTTTTTAACAATTCTATAAAATTGATTGTTTCTAATAGGCCCAGTTAATGTTTGGTATTTATAAAATTGCTTACAACTTTGAACGAAGGAGTATTGAACGGACGAAGCGAAAGAACTGGGAACTCCTCTATCTCTCTGAAGGGGATCGCCTCAATACTTACGATATTCCTTATCATTGATTTCTTTATGATTTCAGAAAGAAACCAATGGTTTCTTTTATTTATTTATAAGGTTTTGGACTAAAATTTTTGCCAAAGCTGTTCAACAAACGCGTGCTATGTACTTTGGAAGATTTCAGATGGCACATGGACCGTTACTATCATATTTTTTCAGCTCACGTCACAGCATTAATAGCTAAATACTAAACGCATTTGTTGCCCTGGATTGCTTCATTACTGACTACTAATGTACACGACACGTCAAAAATGACGGGATTCGATACTTTCTTTACACAAATCTTCCAGATGTGAATTACAAACAAATACATTCATCCTAGTATAGCACCCGGGATTAAAATATTCTTGAACTTGTGCACTGGTGAAACTGGTAAAATATTCTTGTACTTGTGCACTGGCCTATTCTATCAATTACCATTGTTATATTTTAAGAAAAATAACGCACAAAAAATATGTAAATTTATTTATTTATATATTGAAAGAGACACCTGACGTTTTATTATGTACTGTAGTATTGATATTCCTTTTGCCGGATTTTCAAGCAATTGACGTCGTCGTAGCGGTAGAGCTGGCAGCGTACTTGTAATTTAGCCAGCGTCACAAAGCATATTTTAAAACGAACAAATTTCTCATGACGTACGCAAGTCAATTTAAAAGATCTTACGTTACTATTATAGATGTGAGTATTGCCACGGCAATGTAATATGTTTGAAAACCCGGTATTTCAAATTGGGGGAGGATTCTATTGCACTTTTCAATCGTAACCATACGGGTTCATTTTAAAAACATTTACATTACTTCTTCGATAAAACAGTAGAAGTAGTGGTTCTTCAGTGTTTAGCTATCAAATTTTTCGGTTAGGATCTATTTGAGTGCATAAAATCAGCTATTATAAGCCTTTTTTTCATCAGCATTCAAAAATTACTGTAAATTTTCATCGTCTTTTATACTAGGAAAATAAAACGTATTCCAGTATGCAATGTTACTCGCAAATTATCTCTCAGTAACTTGCTTGTCCCAAGTGCAGCAATATTTTGCATCCAACAGCCGTAGCCAAGATACCTGACGACACCTCCGGGTGCCTGCTCATAGTTGGCACATTAATTGTAGGGTGCTGGTGCGGGTCGGATACCTTTGTTGGCCACAACTGGTTCCTTGACTTGCGCTCCGAACTCAGAACCATTTCCGCTTTCTATGAAAAACACGGAGAAAAACATAACCAAACTATTAGCAGTGGAGAAACGATAGTTATTAAAAAAATTAACGTTCAAGTGGTCCGCTTTGAATATCAATCGATGAGTTTAAACGAGCAAAATTTAATTTATTTTCGAAGGCTTTTGAAACGAGAAAAAACCTGAAGCTCGCTATTGGTAAGCAAATCGTTTTGACACAATACTGCTGTTCCCTTTACATTTTATCACGAAACAATATCATTATGAAGCAGCAACACTGAGAAAAACTTGTCGAAATGGTCCACTTCCTCACCCAGCCTTATTTTTCTCTTAGGGTAAAATGGTTTCTATGTGTTCTGATGCGCAATCTTCTCACATTGATCTGTTTTTTCCCAATTCAATGTTCATTTTTAATAAGCTACTGTTGAGTTGTTCGGGCGTATTCGTTTAACTGAAAGCGTTTTTTCCATTTTTTACTGGGGATTCTCTTTAATGAACCAAACTCTGATACAGTGGGAAGATTAATCAGGCTGACGCTGTGTCTATTAATCAATTAATTTTGAAGCAAGAAAAGATTTAAAGGGCACTTTGAATATTTTTTTGTCAAAATCTTACGGAGCTTTGATTTACTTTATTGCTCAGGAAAGCATTAAGGCGGTTGGTTTTTACCCCAAGAAATAGTTGAGCACCTGAGTCAGTGTGACTTCTTTATCAATAATCATTTAAATATATGATGTACATAGGTATGTCTAAGTGGTTTGCTTTCTGCATATTCGAATTATACATAAAAGTGCCAAGATACATGTCTTAAATCTCATTATTTATTTAGGAAAGTCAATGAATTAAAATCAGGTTGATAATGACCCTCGAGGTCGAAACGTTCCAGAAATTTTAATTCATTGACTTTCCTAAATAAATAATGAGATTTAAGACGTGTATCTTGACACTTTTAATTATAATTTTATGTATAAAGGACATGCGGGCTTTAATCTGACTGTAAAATTCTGTAAAAACTACATTAGTAAAGTTTAACACCAAGTTCCCAAAAACTGAAACACGATTGACAAAAAATCAACTGCAAAACGTAATGATGAAAGAACATTTCCTTTGAAATTTATACTCATATTTTTCAGTGTTCACTCTTCCATTGTTTAATTGAACAATGTATCTTACCACATTCATAAGAACAGCTACTTGAATGTAAAATTTTTTGAGAGTCCCAATTAAGTTCGCCCTCAAAAAAAGAAACTCCTTAGATCAGTTTACTGATCATATATGAGGCCAACTGCTATTTTCCACTTGTGCTTTGTTCTGCTCACTCGAATGTGTTTACCAGATGCTGGAAATAAGCCTCCGCGATTTGGTTCAGTCAATGCATCGCTTTTATGGAAGTCCCGTTTGCTGTGGAAGGCGCTGTGACCATACCACTTCGGATAATGAACTCTCACGAGGTGTCGTCCTTTTATGCTCAGCTGTGAGAACTGCACTGCCTCGAAAAAGTCATGAAAATAAGATTTGGTGATATCTGAAAACTGCGTGAAAAAATTTGGGTCGCCTCTAATTGTCCTTGGTTGATTTTAGCTCTGGATCGCGGCTGCGTAAATAGTTGGTTATGTGTAGTTCAGGCAAGTAGTTTACTTCGATCTAAACAGGAGAAAACTTAATTTTGAGACTCATGAATAATAACGCTAAATGCACGCAAATAATAGTAGAGCTCTTATCCAGAACCATAATACCTGGAAATTAACATCAAAATAGTGAACTAATAAATGTTTTCAATTTAGAGTGTTTGCTGACTATGAAATTTCATGAAATGTGAAAATAAGGCTGGAAGGAAATACAAATTCTGTCAAACAGAACAAGAGAGTATATTCCGTTCCTCTGGAATTTATAGATTTTTCTACATCTGAAGATGATAGCTGTGATTAAGTCTCTATTTTACACGAATATTTGAAGCTTCAGCACACATCAGAGTCAAATCCGTGAAGAACAGACTGGATATTTTTCTTAATAACAGATTTTTAATTTTTTAATTACCGAACAGTCGAACACATTTTTCACGACTGAAGTCCTGCTTGTACTTTATTTTTTCTACACAGTGTTCATACCATCTTATGATTTATAACTTTCGGTCAATCATATGTACAGTTAACACTAATAGTTAATATTTCATGATTAAATTTAGCATTTCATTTGGAAAGCTAGTCAATAATGCCACCAATTGTCCCTAGAAGCTTGTGTGACTTCATGAATAATTTTTTTGTGAAATATGATACCATTCGTTTCCGTATGTAATCTTTTAAAAAACTACCCATAAAATTTCTCTCAATTTAAATTCAATGTAAATTTTTGCTTCCAGAATTAAGTTCCGCACTTGCTGGAATTATCCCACTACAATACAAACCTTTTAGGACCGACATCGCTGTTTCATTCAATCCATTCTACCCGTTTTACTCAAATTACTTCTTTGGGAATTATCAGCGTTCCTCAACCACTACGCTTTCTATAGGGCGTTGGTTCAATCGAAAAAGAAAGATTAAACACTCACTAGACAAACATCATTGTATCAGCCAAATGAATTCGATGAAAAAACAATTCCACTTAGAGAGACTAGAAATTTCTAATAATCAATTTTAATCATCTACTGCAAAAAAAAACTATTGTGTTTTGGATTGACCAATTAGAGCTCTAACAATTAGAGCACTAAAATAATAACAATAATCATCCCCTGATATAGTAAGACAGTTTTTATTTGCTTGGCTGGTTGGTCCATCTCTCTGTCACGCTCTTAAAGGATGTTTTAATGTCAGTATCCGTGAGACGAGTTTCACCAGTGCACAAGTACAAGATTATTTTAAACGCGGGTACTATTGAGATAGATTTATTTGCTGCCATCCACATCTGGAAGATTTCTAGGTCGGAAAATATTAAATCCTGTCATTTTTGACGGGTCGTGTACACTAGAAATAGTAAAAACTAAAGCGGCTAACAGAGCAGGTGTCCGCGGTCCGACTTACCTGGCGTCTCCGGATCGTGGTGGCAGCGATGTGACCAGAGAAGGCTGATGCCGCACACTGACGTTCGCCTTGTCTCCCGCCCAGGACAGGCGCTAGTGAGCTTTTTGTCCTGGGTCGGAGAGGGCGTTCTGTTTTTCCCCTACTCCCTTTCTACAGATTTCTCTTAATCATCGCGTCGGTGGACGGCGTCTATGAATTATTGGTCCTGTTGCACATGAAGGCGCACGTGGTCTTTGTGTTGACTGGTCTCTGTGAGACTTTTTATGCCTTTTATTTATATTTTACGATACTGTATAGTTTCAGTTGACCTAAGTTCAAACATTATTCCGTAAAAATGAAACTCGAGCTACGGCACGTATCAGATTCAACTGCAATTGCTACACAGTCATTAACAAGGATAGAAAGTAACGGAAATTCTAAACCCATAATCTAATTCTGGTCTGAAAGTTCAACTCTCAGCGTCAATATAAATGTCATATTGATCAAATAAATACCCTGCGCGGAAAGTGAGAAAGAGTATACATGTTTAAGCAGTTATCTTAAATTCACGATGTCATTAATTCAGGAAGAATATCGGTAAAATACTCGTATCAAGTTTTTTGCTCGTTCTTTATTTGGCGTTCTCGAAAAATAGGTTTCTCTCATAACGGACACCTCAATAGGACTATTACACATGTTTTGGAATTGAATACAAATGTTAACATAATTCAATTTTGATGCGTACGGTGTGTGTCATTATTCAATTATACTTTTGGCTCAGTATTTCCTTATCTCCAGACGGAAAAAATAAATCTGCAACGCTTTCAAAATTCAAACGAAAATTTGAGGAAAGAAAAATGGCTCTGTAAGGCCATAAGTAATTTTACGCAGAAAAACAAACTCCCACGACAAATTAAGATCATGAGAGTGCGGTACGATTGAACAGGATACCAAAGCACAATTATGGTTATTTTAACGCATAAGTTTTTGCACCAAAGCGATTCAAATCTTACTAGAACACGGCAGAAACACTGAGTAACTCAGGTTGAACACTGTATTAATTTTGCTCGAACACCACACTATGAAGAAACCTATTTCATGCATCTTAAGCATTCTCGAAACTCGCATTCTTCTCGATCACTGCTGCGCAGTTTTGACTTGTACAAGTTTCTCCGCTATCTCTTTGGCCTGAACAACGCCAGCATTTTTTGCAGCGTTATCCTGTTCTGGAGGCAGAGAGGCCACTGCATAAAACCTGTCCTGGAATGCATTGCCCTCTACAGCACAATCCAGGTCAGACCGCTTGTCCTGTCCGGGCCACACGAGCGCCACTGCGGCCGCAGCGCAAGGACGGTTCAAGTTTGCAGGTGTCAATTAATTTACATTCAGGATGAACATCCATCGTCAAGACGGTAATTATCAAGTTTGTAGGTGTCAATTACTATGCAGTTATGATGAACATCAAGCCTGTGATTGTCAAGTTTGTAGATTTCAATTGCTGCACATGTCATGATAAACATCGTGAAGACGGTGATTGTCAAGTATTCAGGTGTCAATTATGGTACAGTCATGATGAACATATAGACAGGAATTGTCAAGTATGCAGGTGTCAATTATGGTACAGTCATGATGAACATATAGACAGGGATTGTCAAGTATGCAGGTGTCAATTATGGTACAGTCATGATGAACATATAGACAGTGATTGCCAAGTTGTAGGTGTCAATTATCGAGCAGTCATGAAGAACATCAAGACTACATGTGATTGTCAAGTTTGCCGGTGTCAATTACGGAAGTCATGATGAACATCGTCGAGTCGGTGGTCGAGATCGTCTGTGTTATGTTGTAGCTCCATTTTTATGATCAAGAGTTAGATGAATTTCATCAAATTTATTGTGCCGTATACTGGTGGGAACATAAGTGGATACGTTATGCCTACGGGCTTAGGCTCACTAATTTGCAGATATTTATTGTTTTTATTGAGGCTCATGATCTCTTCGTTGTTATAAGAGAGGAAATCCACTCTACAATCTCACTCTTTAGTCTGAATAAACTATTTATGTGGCTCGTTCTTAGCATTTTCTCCTTTTTTAAAATGTTCTTTTATCAAGGCGCAATTTGCCTTTTATTTTTGTTCAGAACTCGTATTCATTCGCTCCAATACTAACTGAATTACACAGATTGGATTTTACAGGAGGCAAATTCTGGGAAAGTTTCAATTCATTGTCTTTCTCTGTTTCATTAACTTTTACAACTTTTCTAACTATAATGTTTTCTCAAGTTGATGTTAGTGAACGAAATTTAAATTTAGAATATATTTGTCTAAATGAACTAGGGCCATCAGCTTTCGCAAAAAATTTAAATCAATGCTTTCACATATTTCTATTATTAAAATAGCTACGTGAGAATTACAAATTATTATTTACACTGCATTTTACCCGTACTCATTTATCACTGCCGTTGTTTCCATATAAAAGTTATATGTCTCTATACCTCGATTAAGGAGTTGGGCATCAAAATGCTTTTTCCACAATAATGCTTAATTATCTATTCATTCTTTCCCTCGAAGTCTGAAAGTTATCTTATTTAATATTTACCTTATTTCATTTGAATATATTTCATCGCTTCTCACCGTTTTGAAAACCCCGCAAATGCTGAACTTCTGACAAAGGCGATGTCGTGTTATGGTTTAACTTTTCCCGCGCAGCCGTGCATGAACATGAAACCTACATTACTACTTTGTAAGACCATATCCTTTTTTAAATGTGGCATGATAGATAAGCAATTAAATGTCACATGTGGAACAGAAAAATTGTCGAAAGTGATGGTTACAAAAGTTCAACGTGGGCGATTATGTCTTGTAAAAGCAGTACTTAGCATATCGAGCCTCAAAGCAAAAACTTCTGGCGCAGCTTATCCTAAGCAGCCATGATAATTTTCAGGTTTGTCGTGTCAAATTATAGCAATGCCATTACCGAGGTAATGCAAATTCTTTGTATTGAAAGCAGAATGTAGTGATACTTAAATTGATGAAGAATCGTGTTTTCGTAAATTATAGATATCAAAATACTTATTGTGTTTTTTTTCCCAATTTGATCTGAGGCCCTCTGTATTAAAACATTTTTAAAACCATTGTGTTGAACTCTTGTATGAACTTTTTTGAAAAATTGTTGTTTCCCACTATCCTTTTGTATAGAAAGTTTTCAGGCCGATTTTATTTGGATTGGTTAATCCAACGAAAAATAATCATAAAAATATTGTGTTACATCTGTATTGAAATGAAGATCACAATGAAATTTGAACCTTCATTTACAATATGTGTATCGATATTGGGTAGTTTTGATAATCTTTATAACACGGCGTAAGAATTGTTCTTCAATTTGATCTACGAACAAGTTAACTGCATTTTATTCGCACGGAGTGAGTACTTCGGACCGCTCACATTCGTTAATTTGGAGTGAACAATTACGCCACTTGCATGCAGGGTGGGTCCATAGGTTACTCACCCTTCTTGACAATCGACGAAAAGAAAATTATGGGGCATGAAGAGTTTGGAGGAATTTTAAACGATGCAAGAGAGTCTGAAACTTCGTTCAAATGTTCAGCAAAATGAAATATCATTTATCTATTATTTTGTTATTATATCTTTTAGACGACCACTGTTATTTTTTAAACAAGTACGTGCTCTTTCAATGGTACTATATCCCGAAATTTCTTTCATACATACTTTTCTTGGTTTCGATTTACAAAGAACAAAAATGAGTTACTTGTGAGCCATTCTATACATGTGTGACTCAACACTCGAGATCCTGACAAAAAATATCGCACGCAACAATAATTCACAGCTTTGTGTAAAAATGTTAGTTTTTAAACTAAATTCGTTTCACCCACGAAAAAGGAATTTTTAAAGAAGTACAAAGAAGCTTGCAATTGAGTTGCAATTTCTTCTTGATTTCAATTCAACTTTTTTTAAGTGACGAAAGCGACGAATAATCAATTGACATTACAGCTGGTTGTTCTTGCTGCGTCATATTCGAGCATGTCTGGCTAGCATAAGCCATTTGAAAATACTGAGCAAAATGTCAGTGGCACACCGAACATCACATTTTTACAATATTGTTTTTCGGATATGAAAAAAGTCCGCCATCTCTTCATCAAATATAATTTGCATGTTCGTTTAAAATAAATACATAGGAAAATGTTCACAGAGTAAAGGAAGTTCTATAAGTTTATCGAAAACACACAAGGAATTTAAAACTATATATGTATTTGGAAACGATTCTACAACTACTAACGTATGTTCTCCCTTTAATATTAACCTGTTTCTCATATCAATCAGCTTTCACCGTAGCTGAACAAAGAGGATAGTGATTTTCTTGGCTATCAAATCAGTTTTAAGAGCGAGGCTACTGCATGTACGGCTGTACTCAGAAATTTACTACCAGTCCTTTTCTGGAAAGTAATAAATAGGAAATTTCATTGCAAGATTTCTATTTCTCCGAACGGAACATTCAAACAACAAAACCTTGAATGAATTTACAACATCATGTAACGCAGATAATTTTCCCTGTTTTATCTCTAAAATTTCATTTTCGTACTTGAAAGTTTTCACATTTGGCCTGGACTGGCAGGGAACAGATGCGGTTGAGCCCACGCAGCTTCCTGCACATAGAATGAAATTTGGAGCACTTGAACTGGTCGAAGTGGATAACGTCATCGAAACTCAGACATGAGCTACAAAAACCAACATTTTTGAATAACCCAAAGCAAAACCAAGCAGTTTTGAGATGAACAGTATAGCAACTCTGAGAATCGACCATATACTCTTACTTGAGTTTCAGGTCAATTGACTGAAGAGAGCTAAAGTAATTGGAAATATGAAGAACGAGAAATTCTATATTATACAAACATATAGCGGATGTGTTGATGTGTTCTACACCTCGACGTGATCGTTCTCTCACGTTTTTGTCTGACCAATGTCAAATTTAATCTACCTCCAATTTCATGCAATGTTAGATGAATTATTCATTTCTTACTGGGAGCTACATAATATCTCAAGAACTTGATCCATTAGAATTGAATTCTTTCAACTTAAATGTTTGTCGATTGTGCTAAAATGAATTGCATGACAGGCTTTTTATTTTGAACATTCTAGAATTTTAACCTGACATTTACCTTGTGTGTTCCGAGCGGCTTTTCCCCTTTAATCATAAGAGTGATTATTATTATAATTTCAGTGGTTCATTCCGAATATCTAAGCACATCCATGACTCTTAAACTACAATTTGGGTCGCATTTCAATTAAAATAATACTCTGTGACCCACACGCCCGACAACAACAGAGCTCCTGAACATAAGCGATCGACGAATAGAACAACGCGGACAAATTATTCTGAAGCCAATGATCACATCGAGATAAGGGTTCAAACCGGGAGGTGCTGCGTAGAGAACCAGCTCGAGGAGAGAGAGGAAAAGAAAAGGAGGCATATTTATAGGGCCAGAGACTTTCTTCACCGCGAACGTGTGTGTGTGTCTGCTGGATGGTCTGACAGGACAAACTAACTCCAATTAAATAAGATACATTAGCTACAAGCATGTTGTTTTATGTTGGTCAAGGCAGTGGAAAATTTGCCCATTCTTTTACAATCGTCATTTTAGAATATTTCAGTGTATTTTGAGCTATAGAAGAGACATTAAATGTTGTACTGATTTATTGTGATGAAGAATAGTAGTTGAAACAGTGTACCTTTTCCTAAATATTATCGAAAAATATTAGTTTAATATTTGAGTGAATGATTATTAGTCTGAGAAAATGTTCTACTTTAATATTTTTATTCAGCACAATGTTGAAGACTATGAAAACTTTATTTTCTAATGACAGATATGGCACTCATTCTCACTTAGTATGACAGTTAGTATGACGCTTAGTGTTCACGAAATCTCAAGCGATTTGCTTTCAATGTAGCCCAAAACATTCATGAAGTTAGATTCAAATTTAATCCTCTTAATGTTCAGTTTTCATTACGATGCACTAAGAAGCAACATGAAAATAGCATTTACTTTGGCTTCACATGCGCACTTGTAAGTGAGATGGTATCATGTAAATGAATTTTTTATACATTTTATAATATAGACTGAAATGACCTTGACTTTGCAAGGGCATTGGAAGTATTGAATTTTACATCCAGTTTTGAAATTATTAGGACACTAATTATTTTCACATCCAACTGAGCTGCATTTTTACTATGCACTCACACGTTGGCCAGAGAAAAGCGTTAACACTATTCATGTCATCGCATATCATGTCCTACACAGTTACTTCCGAAAAATTTATACTATCTTTCTGCTGATACGCCGTAAAGTGCGGACAAAGATCCTGGATTAATATCCAACATGAATGGGATTTATAAACTTAATGTCCTCCCAGCACGATAGTCCCATTTGAGCAAAGGCCAGCACAAATTTAAATTAACTGGCATGGATGCTTCTACACCTCGACGTGGTCGTTCTCTCACGTATTAAATGCCTCAACAGCCTTTGCTTCAACTTCTGCTGCATAGCTAAAAGACGCTGGTAGCACTGACTTGTTAGATTAGATTATAAGTTAGTTTCAGCTTCCTAACCACAACAAAGATGACCAAAGAGCGGAAGGATGAAGACACCATTTAGTATGAAATTGAGGGAACGCGGAATCTATGAACAAGGTGTATTCCCACACAAGATCACATACGCATAGAAACAGCAAGTTGAGAAGAAAGATTATGAAACAAGATAAGAGATGAACAAGAGCACTGACCTGTTGTCGCAGCAGACTGCCCAGGTCGTAGTGAGCAGGCAACTGTACCTGTCCTTCCAAGGTGCTGACAGACACCAACTTCGACCCAAGGCACCAAGCGTCCTGAAAATAGATCCACATTTTAATTATAATTGATTCTACGAACGCTTTCTTCCTAGTTTATGATTCTAATGAATAAGATTGGATTTAGGGTGATCATAGCATTAGCTGCTTCAGTCGTATCTGTTATTAATTTTTCATGAATCTTGCGCTGGAAGTGGAAGTTCATGTGTCGGATTGAATTAATTGATATATTTGCGCCAGTTGTTTTGGAATGTGCGCAGTAAAATTTTTGGAACTAACGATCGTCAGTTTGGATAAAGGACACTTCAGTAAAATGAGACTCTAATTACGATATCAACGCACCTCTGATCTCTTCAAAGTCAGTTGCGGGGCCTCAAGCTGCGCTTCAGAGGAAGATCTCATTTCCGATGACGGTAGTCTACCGTTATTGATCGGTGTTTTGCCATTATGAATATTGCCATAAGCCCTTCCCTCATTGCACAATCCATGATAATTAGAATGATTCGTGTCAAAACGGATTCCAGGAACGTCACAATACACGAGTCCTTGCTGACTTTGGTTTCCGTGAATACAAGGCGAGTACTCAGCTTTCGAACGGATGTTCCGGTTGTCACAGCAATCTGACATCTGGGAGTTAGAGACAGGTTCGTATATTTTGTAATACTTATTGACTGAGTTTTCATCCTCATCGGAATGATACTCAGAAATCTTGACTCCATTTGGTGAAGAATTAGTCCAGTATTTTTCAACGTCCGAATGGCAGAAGTGGCCCACTTGGATTGAGCTTCCGTGTAAACGTTGACCAGGACTAGGAGGAAATAAAATTTCCAAAGAACTTACAGAAGCCTGAGCTTCACTCAGTTTCGATTTATTCATTTCCAGAAAGGGTGAGTCAACATTTGTGACTATTTGGATTTGCTTTGGTGGAGACGCCAAATTTTCTTTCAAAGGCCTTCCTGCATCAGAGATTCTTGTGTTAGGACTCTCTCGGCTGTGCTGATGGACTTGAGAAGCGGAGGCAGATAATTTACACTGTTCACTTAAAGAAGGATAAATACAATCATTTCGCACAAAACAAGGACGGATGTTTGCGTTTACTGGTGTGCAACAAGTATTCGACGGATGGAAGTGACCCATACTAGATGTGCACGAAAATTCTGGAACAAAGTTGCGGTCTCTCACTGAGGTAGGAAAACTCTCCGCTAATTGACGGTTGTATTCAAATCGATGTCGTAGTGATTCTTCTTGGGTATGGGCCAAAGATAAAATAGAATTTTCTGGAACAATCTCTCCTCCGTATGAACACGAAATGTGCACGGGTTGTGAACAGGTTCGGTAATTTTTACTATTTTCTAACGCTTGCACAAATGAAGAACTGCATCCAGGTTCACTCTGAGGAGAAGCAGAATACTGCAGGTAAGGGCTAAAATGGACTCGATGGGCTACCTTCCGAGGCTTTTGAAAGCTAGATGCTGAACAGCCTATTTTATGGGCTTCGTAACTGTTATAGTTTTGAAGATCTACATAATTTTTTACGTTGAAGTATCCCTCATTTGAAGGTATTGGCTCATGTTGGTTTGCTGGAACACCTTCTGAGAAAACTTTGTTACTGACTGAACTGTTTGGTTCACAGTAGGAGGATTCCGATAAGTTTTTACACCAGGGCTCCAGATTGGTTGGCACTGGGGTGACTGTAGGTCGCGTAGCTGTAGCATGAGGAACACCGTCAGAAGTGTTCAGAACAGAAGCCAAGGCTGAAAAAGAATGCTGGTTCACGTCAAATAGAGCGGTTGGCGGTCCACAGGTTGAGGGTGACTGAAAGTTCCGAGAACTTTCCAGGTCGTCTTCTTTCTGAGTAATAAAACATAGACACCTAAATCGGTAAAAAATCCATGGATTCAAACTTATGTACAACTCAGCTCATTAAGTTTAATCAAAAGCTGCAAACATGTAGAACAGCTGAGAATTTAAGCTTTTACACCATTGATTGAATTGCTTCATACTTTTCTCCGTGTGCTCAGAAATTTTAGCCGTCCCATGGAAGAATTTTTTCACCACATAGCACATTGATTTTTCTGAGAATGTGTTATAATCGCATTTTATTATTTCACAAGGGAAAAGGCAGTGGTCGTAAGTGGTAGCTAAATTCAACCCAAATTACTTGAGTTTTTCGAATGCATCCTGTGAATGACTCTTGCGGGTAATTATCGTCAAAACTACACACGTTTGAAGATTAGTTCCAGAAAACATTATTATATACCATTAAGTGGAATTAGAGCTTTACTCGCACCACGACAGATACAAATGGGAAGCAACGCTACATCGATATCGCTACGAGTAAAAATGACGATCCCACTACCGATCAATGAGAAAATTGAAATGTGCAATGTTGACTCAGCGTTTATCTACAAGTTTTACTCGTACGTTGAACGCTCGACGATCCTGTCTCGTTAAAACATAGAGTTCACCAGGAGCGAGTACAGGAAACTGGCAGTTCGATTTCGACCAGCGTTTTTATTGAAGAGCTATTTTAGAAGTTAAAAAGCGATGGTACGGTTTGCCTCCTATGAAGTTATAGAGCACGGGACGACCAGCGCAGTGCGTGGGGAACACCGGAATACCAATTCAAGATCTACATTCTCCAGCATTTTATCTGCACTCCTTTTTTAATTCACTCAAATAATCGGTTAACTATAATAGAGGCTTCACTAATGTCGTATTTCTTCCGTTACTCTCGTTCGACAAACTGACTAGCCATTATAATTGTCGTTTCATTGACCTTTTTTAAATAACTTTCATTCTTGCCATAGCAGGCTGATCAGACATAGGAACGAACTGCTGTGAGCTATTGTATTTTGGTTAAAGATAACTAATATAAATGATAGACTTCAAACCATGTTAAGAGATAGGAAATGATCGATTCAGGACCTCAAAACCTGATCCTCGGATGATCGTTGATGCGATTTGCATAACTCTTTAGGTAGATGAGCTAGTTTATGTCATCAGATTTTATAATGTCTCCTATGTGACGCGACTCTTCGATGCGTATATCAATCATTACAGTGGATGACAGAAAAAAAATGCTTAATAAACATAGCACCTAAATAACGCTAAACAGATCGGATGATACCTATAGTTGTATCACGTTCACGAAGACTAAACGTCTCTAAAGAACAATCTTATTTCTGTACGATCGGACAACACAAATTCTTCACATTTCATAAGAAAAACCGAAAGAAAACTCATTTATCTCTAAAATAGTTAATACATGAAATGTATAACAAATTGGATGTTAAAAGATTTGTCATCTAAAGGTCTGTAATTCATAAACAACCATGCGAGGCGTACTAGAGCCTTGTTTTGGGCTAATTATGTTATTAGAGAAACAGTAGAAATATTATCTCTTGGAAATTTTATACACAAAGTGATAGCTTACAACTAATAAATAATTTAAGTACTACTAGAGAATCCTTCGGAATTTCTTAATCATTAGTTGAAATGAAATAAGAAACGACAACAAATGCTTTACAGAAGCAGACTGAAATATCGTAGTAAATGATTACATCAAGTAGTGAGAAAAAAGTTAGTTAAAAAGTAATTTATAAAAAACATCGCGCAACACGCACATCTAGAAATATGTAAACAAACATACATGCAAAATGAAATTCATAGCTTGTTCATCGTACGGACAGAAAGATAATTTTTTCACGATTCATTTGCTCAAATTGCGCTCTATTTCATGTCTGTACCTTTGGGGTAGTGATAGATCAATTTTTGAAACAGTTAGCAAGTGCAATAATTTCATTTACTGGACTATCGAGTTATTTCTGAAAAAGGGCTCAGTGTTCACTGGTCGCAGAGCATGAAGTGAAATGTAATGGGCCTTGAGGTTTGGTTTTTACTTAAAAAAAAGAAACATATATATATGTATACGTCGATAGAAGCATATATACATACATATGTTTATATACATGCATGCGTGTGCATATACGTACACACATATAAATCCCATTCACATATATACACATTTATACGTATCGAAAATGAATACAAAAAATAATAAAATGCTAAACAATCTTCCTCCTGCTACATCGAAATGACAGCGGTATTGCTCAGCGTAATCGAAAGCAATAACCTGAAAAAATAAATACATAACACCTACGTCAAGTGCTACTCCCGTTCCGGCGCAGGGCACCGCACACGAGGGCGGAGTCTGCTGATGCCAAGCTTCCCCGTACATGCGGCGTTGTTTGTTTTTCAGGTCTTCCAGCACCTTGGTCAGCGTCACGTACCCTGAGACAAGGACCAGTAATTCGCGTTAAAGTTGGTTTTGGGTGCTCCAATCTATTGGAGTTCAATGATATTTTGAGTGGGAGGACCGCTTTTCGTAAACTTCGTTTGAGCGAGATGACCTAAGAACTTTGGTCCTAAAGGAAGGAGGGTAGAGAATGATTTAATAGATTATTTAGCTTCGAAAACAGAGCAGAAAGGTTATCAATTTTCAAGCAAGTAATTTGTCGCATAATTGCATAATTTGTTTAACCAGCACCACCAGTTCGTGGTGTTGTATGGTGTAGGTTGGCAGTGGAGACAAAATCCGTGTATATCACAGTGAAATTAGGTATTGCAGCGAATGAATGCAAAGGAATACTATAAGTGATTCAAGTAGAATAATTTTTACTGTTCAGGAATGAAAGTGATACACAGGTAATAATGCGGGTCTCCAAACAAGACTAGCAAGTTCACTATACATGTTTTACTGACTACAAAAGTGTGATACAATTTTGATATTTCATTGTGTAACAACGGAATCGTGGTACACAAGTACCTTTTAAATGTTAAGAACCGATATGACGAATCTCGTTATGAAAATCATTGAATTAGATTGAGTTTTCAAGCAGCCTTCGTTTCATAAGACAGACCGGAGTTGACCATCATGGATATTTCTGTTGGGCTTGGTGGAACTTTGGGCCATTAGGAAAATCAATTTCTTCTTTTATCGATATCGATTATGCGGACAAAACAAGAAACGCTGTACTTATTTCATCTTTCACAAAACTTTTGGATGGTGGACTCTGAGTTGCAACTCAACTTTGTCTTATTTTACACTGGCATGTTTAAGCTTATAGAAGAAGAAAGAAAAAAACTGTTTATTTCCAAAGAAGTTGATAAATGAAATGTGTTACGGCACATTGAATTTTAAATTTTTCTTAATATAAAGGTCCTTAATTGATAAACAAACGACTGATTTTGCCTACTTATAGGTTTTGAGGGTCCCCAGCGGTTAAAAGGAGTGTGTACCTGCAGGGTGGCGCTGAGATGGCGCTGACACAATCGAGCGTTTGCTGGGTCTGCCACTACGGCGGGGCCTGATGTCGTCAGGGTGGATCAGGCCTTTCAGATCCAAGCGTCTGCCAGGAAAAACAAAGGCCATCAGTCTCTGATGGTCAACAAAAACTTGACGGCTAGAGCACAAGCATTGCTGAGGTTAGAGCATAAGCATTACGGTGGTTAGAGCACAAGCATTGATGAGGTTAGAGCGCAAGCATTACGGTTGTTAGAGCGAAAGCATTACGGTGGTTAGAGCACAAGCATTGCTGTGGTTAGAGCACAAGCATTGATGTGGTTAGAGCGCAAGCATTTTCCGACGAACTTCTCTGCTAGTTCGCTCAGGATGACAGAAAATGGAAGGTTGTTGTACCTTTTCAACGACGGAAATCCAAAAGAATCAGTAAAAAAATTAGTTAGAAAACTTAGGCATATACAATCATTTACATCAGTTTATGGCCAGAAGTGGGACAATGCCTCGTATATGACGAAAAATATTAAATCAGGGAAAAACTTTATTATCAACAGTTTCCACGGTTGTTACCAACGCTCATACCTCCACAGTTCACGCAAAAGGAATAATTTAGAATCTACCTCTACAAATTGACCAAATATGTTTTATACCTTGTCAAATTTGTATCCTAACATGTTTTTTGAAGTTGACTGTCGAGTGGCAGTTCCTTCGTAAATCTGTTTATGGTGCCAACTTGATGCCAATGCCAGTCCAATGACAGTTGTAGTAACGGAGGAGAGAAAGAAAAGAGCAACCGGGAACGGGTTAATGACGGTAAGGACAAATAAAATCAGGTAAGAAAAATCAGGCAATTTAACCCTGTTATGACAAAATTTTTAGGCTCATCAACGAAATATTGCGGCAATTTCTCTTTATCATTATTCATGAAACACAATAAATGTATACTTGTAACATTTAGGATATAAAAACAATGTTAGTGATGTTCTAAAGTCTTTTAGAAATGACGCGAGCAATAGAGGGTTAGGAGAATAATCTAAAAAGGACAGTTAGTTCACCGTTTCCGGGTTTTGCGGTCAGTGGCGACGGCGTCATCAGGCGTGAGGCTGGAGATGCGTCTGCGCACCGCAGCCATCGGTTCTTCTTCCTCTTCAGCACTGATGATGATGTCGCTGCTTTCAAAAAAATTTTCGAAGCATTTGTTAACGCTTTTCGCAGTTATTAACTCGCCTGTGTTACTTTTTGTAGCATATTTTTCTCCGCGATTTCGACCACTCGCATTCGACATCAAATTTTCAGCGACTCTTCTCTTTGTTTCCTTCCCATAAACACAGTTTTCTTTTCCATGCGCACTTGAAGCTTCTGGCGTTGTTTTTCTGGTGTGTTCTTGACCAGCAAGTACATTTTCAGCCGATGCAAACGGCGAAAGTCTTTTTTCGGTAGAAACGGCAACGTCCGCGTAGAAATCTTCAGAGTTGTTATCGTCCACGATCAATGAGCTGTTCGAAATGTCAGCCAATGGTACTCGTCTTAAGTTGTCTTCGTTTCCCTGAAACAATACCACAAATTTTAAATATGCCTCGTTATTGATTTTCCAACTATTTTAAACAATTCCAATTATTGAAAATATGATGTAAACTGCTAGAAGAAGATTTCATGAGTTATAATAAAAAATTTTCGTGATATGTTAAACAGTAATTTGGACGAGTCAAATGGGAAAGTACGAACGTTCAAGCGATCCGAGTACTTTCTTAACCAACTCAAACTAATATATAACGCATATTTTAACTCCTAATATAGACAATCACAAGCAAAAGGAACGTTATATTTGTATAAAGGTTAAAAACGGTTTGATTACATGTTGAAAGATTTTTAGGTGTTGCAGCTTCAGGAGAATAAGACTATAAAACTCGAAACAATTATTTCTGATAGTAAATGCATCCTTTTATTTTAGCATTTCCTACTTATAATACTTGGGTCTTTTGGAAATCTCAGTCAATTTAATTTTATTAAGTTTTATTTGATATTTTTATAAATAATTTTTCCATTAATTAATTTATATTTTTCTTCTTCTTAATAAAGTGAGAAAACTGAAATATTTTGAATTAAATCATCTTGAAACAGCGTGGCTTACATAAACTTTAGATCGCTTCAATTTATTAGAAATAGCCGTAAAAACGTCTACTGACTCACAGACCTTTCTACGGATTCAGTAATTTGCCAGGCTCCTCTAAAAAACACCAGTAATATGAATAAAACTCACAACGTTTTCTTGTCTCCATGCAGTGCAAAATTGAATTCCAAAGTTGGTTCCAGGAAGAATTTTTTTCTCCATTTTGCCCCAAACCGTCGATTTATCAAAAGAAAAGCAGTTTTATTGTAGACAAACACTTTGACTGCATAAATATTTGTTTTTCCCTCATTTTTTGGTAACGAAAAAATAGAGAAAAAAAAAAAATTATTAACCTTTGTCCATTTTCCTTATAATTCATTCTCAAATTGTGTATATCTTGTTTTAGCGCACTATTGGATGATATATATATATATGTTAACTGCTTGGCAAACACAACACATGGTATTATAAAGCTCAATAAATCATAAAACTACTACTTACTGTTTCTATTTCATTCATTGCCGAATTTGCACAAATATGTTTCGTCTCGCACTTAAAGGCGTTTTACTTTTCTATAAATTGTATATCAGTCGAATTCTATTAAAAATATAAATGAGTATTTTATGATGTATTCACTTCGGCCAATTTTTCCGGTTTTCATAAAGCCTTTACCTCTGCAGTTTCTTACTCTAATAATGGAATTCTAAATTTTTCAAAATTTTTTAAAGTAAATTAGTTGGAAAAATATAGAATTAGCGTTCATAAAAAGCATGTGGGTTAAATTAAAAAAAGTTGCTCAACAATTTATTTCAGTGTACTGGATATTATCTGAGAAGACGGTTATATTGTATTAACTTATCAGAGTTTAGGTTGTGTTTTAATTTACTACATGGCAATAAATAATTTGGCTCTAATGACATAAAGATAAATTAAAAATAAGAGTTTAAATGTGTTCCGTTATTACTGTTAGCCGTTTCTGCTCAAGCAGATCAAAGGGTCATTACAGCGTTACTACTAACATTATCTCATAAAGCTAAAATTTTATATTTAATTCAAATACGACTATATTGCTGAGCAAAATTATCCCCATTAGCAATGGGCATTAATTTTTTAAGACATTGGAAAAAAAATTCAGATGCGTGGAATGAATAAGATTTAGAAAATAAAAGTGCCAACATATGCGGTAAATTTTTATTCTAATGCAGCGCGCTTAATGCATGCAATTTTTTTATATTCATTGTCAATAAATGAACTTGCCTATTTACTTATTCATTTTGGCATTACAAAATTACATTATATATAAAAATAAACCATAAGCAAATTTAAAGCTACTTTAGCTCTATTTATTGCATCATCACATCATAAAAATTCAAAATATACTCAACCCTTTACGAATAGTTTGATCAGCAATATTCCGTATGTGCAACAAAAATAGAGGGATTTTTACCTCTAATGTGAGTCTGCTAACGTAGCATGGCAACGCAGTCACTGACTCACTCGGCGCGGTCTCATTAGTCCGCATTTTGGGAGGGTAAGGTTAGGTGTAACCGGTGTGTGCGTTGTTATCTGCGCAGGTAATTGCTTATAGATAATCATTCATCATTTGAGAGGGTGGTTGGTCGAGGTCGTAGTACATGGAACCAGGGGGATGGTGTTCGGTGTGAATAATGCCGGCTGTTTAGTGCTTTGGGACGTAATTCTGTTGGTGACGTAGAGATGTGGTAATTGATATATTGAAGAATTTATAACCTCTGTCCATGTGTAAGAGTTGCGTTTTATGGATTTTAAGATCGGTTCGAAATTATGTTACGAAAGTAGACTATCATTGTTCGCTTTCTGCTCTTGAATTGGTCAAGTAGGATAAGGCTATGTTTATATAGATACAGTTAATTGTAGCAGCATCAGTATGATCGGTGTTGAAATTAATAGGGGTGTTTAATTTCAACTTCATGTAGCTCTAGTTTCTTCCTTGCTCTCATGTTGAGGGTTTCAACTAAACGAATGTAATGCCGTCAGTCATAGTGAGTCCATTTTCGTAGAGTAGACCTATGAAATCTTCCCTAATTGTTAGAATGCATCCAGTTATATGTTGATGAAATATTCCTCAGGAAAAGGGTACGTTATATTGAGGTAAAATCATTTGTCTTGAATGCTTGGAGTTGTGAAATTCTAAGCTTCAACCAATTTTACAGACAGTCTATTGAAGCATGCATATTACGCAAAAGTTTTTACTCGATAAAACTCCTACGTTGAACTCCAATTCAGAACATTGTGCATATTGTGAGGGCTAAATTCTGCTTCTGCAGAGTCAGCTTTTCTTCCACATACTATTACTATGGGTTTCATATCTCTTTGATTTAACTGGCTCATTTTCTTTACAAATGAGAATTTCTATGTAAAAAGTATAAAGTGTTCAACTACATCTCCTTCAAGGGAGCCTGACATTTATGAGTGCTAGAATTTGTTTTCAACTTTTAAGGCAGAATGGCAATCAACAGTCAAGATGTAAATGTACAGTAGAGTTCCCACTAGTTATTCATTAAACGAGTGCTATTTTATGAACTACTTGTTGAACCTTCAACTTTTGATGGCTTGAACTAACCATCTGATCCATATACTCATTGGTAAACAGCAGAGCTTTGTAGCAACTGTTCTCATTGATTGCATTGTATTGATGGCATCTTGAAAGATAGCTTGTAAAGAGGAAGAGCTAAGGTTCATGCATATGAATGTAGCAAGCCACTTCAATGGACGCATTCAATATTGTAGAAATAAATAGCACAAAAATATGTTTCCGTTGTATCCTGTTGGAATGAACCCTGAATCTTTCTGTGGTCAGAGCCATGAACTAGTGGGTTAAAGCCTCTTTCTTCATCCTTGATAACTTTATTCACCTCTGTCCTACAAAAGTCATTCATCTAGTAACTCTTTCATTGCTTTTTTTGGTAACTAGGTAGTTTTGAACTATGAAACAAATTTAATGAAAAGTTAAAACTGTGCACTCCAAAAATTTTTACTAAGCATGATGGTAAATAGTGACAAGCTGTACTTGATATTGCTTGGTATCAAATCCAGCTACTAATGTTGTTGAAGTCTAAAATTCAAATTAGCAATATAATGCAGAACTTGTTTGTAATAATACTTGAATCTTATTCTCAACCAGAGCATCAAGCAAGATTTGGGAAATATCTTTGAATTATGTCTTAGAGTATTGCCTCTTCTCCAAATTAGTGTATACTTTCAAATATTCTTCAAAATTATAAATTTTTAATACAAAAACCAGGACATTTATCTTATTAGATAACCAACCTCAAGCCTCTATCAAAAACTTGAATCATTGAAATCACAGCTCTTTAGCCTTGTAATAAAGGTTACATAGGATGAATTATTAAAAATAATAAATCCAACTTGCTATAGGGGGGCAAGTTCTCAAGTCTTTAGTCTTTCAATTGCCTTGATATTTTCTCCAACTTTGAGAATCTCGATTTCATTGGAGGTTTTCACATTTGTTGGAATGTATAATATTACCATTCATAATTGTAGAACAATGGTACTTCCTACCTTAACATATTTGGTATGTATCTGGTTCAATTTTTCACTGCTTTGATGTGCGGTGAATGATGGGAACATCGTTTCAAATTTTCTTAGTTCTTGACATGCTAATTTTGTCCATCTGTCTGTAGAATCTCCTCCACTTCTAGTTTGAGACTAGTTAGGCTTTCAAGCGATCTTTGATCTTTGAAGAAACTCTGTTGGCAGAACCCTCGATTTTATTGATGCAAATGAAGATATGGAAGAGCTTTAAATAACCAAGTTCTTCATTTAAATATAATGTCCCCTCAGGGGGTGCAACTGTTATAACTAAGGGAATTGCCACTCCCAAGGGGGAATATGTAGTCTCTCAATCTCAGACTTGGTAAGCCTTCTATTTTGTTCAGCCACTTTTTACATACACTGCTCTCATGTTTTTCCAACACCCACTTCCTTCTAATTGTAACTTATTTTTTGGACTTCTTAAGGTTTCCATGTACCTTGTGTATAGATTCCACGTTCCCTTAAGTCCATCTTAATGAGTGCCTTCCTCTTTGAAATGCCTTGGTTGTGGATAGGGAGATTCGAACTAACATATAATCTAGTAAATCTACCTTTGTTAAGTACTAGTGATGAAATAGGCGAAAATAAATTAACACTTTCATGGCCTGTTGCGTGCATTTTCAGCCCTCAAATGTCTTCATATTGATGCTACCTACCGTTTATGAAGAAACGGATCGTGAGGTGTCCACTGTTGATAGTGATGCTGTATGTTCATCTGTTTATTGTGGTGCTAAAATATTCCAAGGAACTTACCCGATCGACATAACTCACCTGTTGTTGAATTTTCACCTTCGTTTAGGAAAATCACCTCCTGGCCGATCTAAACCTCAAGCTAAAGGTGAGTTGAGAACTTCTTCGTGGAAGACATTGAAGGCTAATTATTGAAATTCTAGCAGTAGTTAAGAGCGATTAGTTGCCAATAACAATCAAATTTAACCTTGATCGGATTGTCGCATGCGTTGTCTTAGGATGTACAACAACTAAGACTGCTCAGAGCTGAATTTTACCATGCGTAAGTGGTAGCAATGTGGCAATATCTCTTCCTGGTGCTTGTTCTAGTAATGTCTAAAAACATCCTGTAAAGTCGAAGTTGAGATTGTCAAGAATCTCATTCTTTTCCAATCTCAAAGTCAATCCGTCTCCTGCCCGGGTGTTTTACTTTGAGCTCGACAGTGGGGCACCAGCTATTACTCCGTTGAAACGGAAGCTTACGTTGAGATCATTGGGGGAATGGCATGTGAGCAATAAAGTTGAGCAATTTTTTCTAACCTATAAACCATATACAGGTTACCATGTTTCATTGGCTTTCAGCTTGAGTACAGATTAGACTCCTGTCCTCAAAGACAGGAACTTGGTTTTATTGAACCCCATTGATTTCCTAAAGTTTCAAAGGTGTTAAAATACTGCTCCCAAGTATATCTAATCATTAAAGTATAGTTCCCGAAGTGAATAAAGTCTTTCAACTCGATGGACAAATTTCCCTTGCTTGATGTGCTACCGTTCCATAAAATGTTGGCACTCCGTTCAAGATTTCCTTGAACGTGGGTAATTTAAAACTTAAATTTGGATTCTCGCCTTTGAGAAATGGTGAACAATTTTCAAATCGTAGAACACTAGCTTTCATTGGCGTTCATACTCAACACATCTATAAAATTTAGTTCCATTATAATCATTGAAATGACTTCTATGGAGTTGAACAATTGTTGGACTTAGAATGTTCATTGGCTTTGATTTTAAAACCAAACCAGAATGCAGTGTGAAAAACTTTGAAAGTAGGTGTCCATAATTTTTTCTGGAACTGGTTACTAGTTACTTCACTGAATCCCGTAAACTTGATGAATCCACTAGTTGAAACGACCAAATGTGCTGCATAAAATATTGCCCTCCCTTCGGGAAGCATAGGCCAGGTGCTAGGTTTAGCTTAGTTTCTCTTGCCTAGTCCAGAGGACGGTGTTCAAAGGGTTAGGTTAGGTCAACGCGGCTATGCAGACATATCCAGGGATTATTTCGTGACTAACTGGCTTTTCATTTGAAATTTTTTTGTGACAGTCGTTCCATTTTCTCCTTCTCATACCTTTCTATGCGTAAGGTATCCTGTGCGTGAAAACCTCCTCCTTATGGACTTCTCGTCTTCTCCGTTCCATACGGAGTTAGCCCTTTACTGCGCTCTCTTGACCGCAGATGTTGTGGCCAGGATGTCTTGGTGTTCATTACAATCGACATTTTACTTGGTTTCTTTTAATCCGTGTCATAACGTTTTTGCTAAAGAGCTTCAAAATGACCTGCTATAAAAAACATGCACGAGTAATGCAACTAAGTGCACCATTAATTTGGGTTTCAAACTCGTACACCTGGAGTGCAACTTATTCCTCCATACGGTTCGGTTCAACTATTTAAAACGAAGCAATTTTTGTGTTGAACACGTGCATGTCTCGGACTGATAACGGCCGTTTCTTTCAATCAGGTATAATGGAAAACGCGTCGCCCTCCAAACCACCGAGCCCTGCGTCAGACGCAGGAGCAGGTGAACCTTCAACTGCTGCTAACAACATAGTTGTCGCAAAGTCCACTTCGCCAGAACGGGATGTGGCCGCTACTTCAGGGGGAGCTGTACTCTCAACCGTGGTTGATCCGTCGCGTACTGAGAATAATGCAGAGCATCAAAGCCCTGGTAAGGAGGGTGTGGAGACCGTAAAGCCTCGCAAAGATAGCGAGACGGGCGGTGAAGACGCCGAGAAGAACGGGATGCCGAGGCGAAACAGGAATGACCGCGGCGGCAATCGCGGACAGCGGGACAAAAGTGAGTTAGAAGTGACGTTTGAATTCCTGTATCGAATATAATTCGTACAGATTTTTCATCACTATAGAGTAAAGCCAGACTTGGGTAACATGCTTGATGACAGATAGTGGCGGTGAATCGACCTCGACTGTAAGTTTAGTGGCTTGAACCCGATGGCTCGCTTGTTCGTCGGTAACATGAATTCCTAGTTACAGAAAAACCTTGCTTTTTTCATCTGTGACTGAAATTCCCTTAAGAGTCGATGTGATGGGTACTACTCAGAATGTTATCCTAGGATCACCTTGGAGGTAACATTATTCATCCTTATAAAAGAAATAAATGTTCGAACAAAAGGTTATTAATACAGAAGATTCTTTCATGCGTACAAAGCCAACGGTAGATTCAGCTGTTCTGAAACAATTTGAAATGAATTTTGTCCTCGTTTATAAGCTGTTCGGAAACAATTTGAAATGAATTTTGTCCTCGTTTATAAGCTGTTCGAACTTTAGGATGAAATTGTTTGAAACTTGATTGTAATAAGTTGCGTGCGTAGACTCGAATAACGAAGTCGGACTAGGCTTGCCAATTAAGGTTTGTCCGATTATATTGGAACAATTTAAATTTCGTGAAACTCTTATCAGACAAGATGCGTGCAGAGCTTGAGCATAAATTTCGGTCAATTCTTCGAAGAGTTAACGACAATGGTTCGAACTGAACTTCGATATCAAACTAGTTTGAAATAGATTCTGGTGATAAATCTGAAAAAAGCGATTCATTGGCTGGATCATTCATTAACTTGATTTTAAAGCATTTATGAATCTAGTTTGACTACTGGTCAGTCGGCATCATTGTAAAATTCTTTAACAGCCGCCTCAGGTCACTGTCGGTCTTAACCTCTCCTATAATAAAAACTGATTTCCTTGACTTTATCAGTCCTTCTATAGGAACATGCATGAAATTTGAGAATAGAGTCATCTACTCTACAATCGTAGTTTTCTTATAAATACGAAATTTTTGAAGGCTTGCAGATGATTCTGTGAACCGTGAGAAATTCTTTTTTCAAATTGAATTCCCTCGCAGAGAAAAAATTACTGTCTCTTTAGAAATTGGTGCTCTCATGGGGAATACGAAGTACTGAGCTACAACTTAGGTAGTCCATCCTTTCGTTGAAGCCCGTTTTTGTTACGGACCATCTATCTTTTTTGGACTCACTGCTGTCCTCATTTATAGCTCCTCCTATCTAACTTTTACCTTTCATAAACTCCTTTCTGAACGGATTTTAGGCATGTTATGCATAAATTCAGCATTTTCTTGATTACATGCTAAATGGTCCCTTCCTTCTCGACAAATTTTGTTGCCGTTATGGAGGCCTAAACTTGAATCCAATCACGGCTTTTTGCACTGATCGCGTCTGCAATCCTGAAGGCAATGCTGTGTAAGGGTATTATCACGTCTTCGTTTTAGAAAGTAGTCCCGGAACATTTTTGAAGCGAGGTTGACAAACCCCTATATACGTCTAAAACTAAAATTCGTAGCTGTCAACGTCCGGAGTTTCTCACTTAAGGTTATTTTGATAAATTTATATAGTAATAAGTTCAATTACAGACATCTTATTTCGGGCAATTTCTTCCCCATGCTATTTTTCCTATTGTTTTTTATTTTGTTGAAACTTTCAATTTGGATGTTGCTATCACCAGGGTGTGGGGGTTGCACCTTGTGCTTGTATACCCCATTCCTTGGATTCCACACATAACGTTTTCCTCCCCTTGTTAATCTTTAATGGTAAAGAGGCTTGAACTTAGTCTGATCTGATGATAAACGTCAATGCTGTAGAGGTAAGCGACGGTTCTATCAACAGAGCTATGGCGTTCTTTAGTCAAATATTAAGGAATTAAGTTACAGCCGTATTAAATGTGTGGCACAGCGTTCTCAAAGGCCCTGCAATGGCCAATTTAACTACGAAAACATGTACGGATTCTTAATCTGGCACCAATTCTTGAAGCATTCAAATCTCGAGTTAGAACTTCTAACCATTCTTGCGCAGAGTGGTGGGTTTGCGCGGACACGAGTTGCCGCAGTCGCAACTCCGTCGACGCTGCAAACTGCGTCAACTGTGGCCTGCAGCAGAACAAAAGAGGCAAGCGCTCTAGACACGTTCTCTCTTCACAATCGTATTGAAATTTTCAAGCAAAATGTTCCCCGACAGCCATAGCTTTGTAAGATGACAACCAATCGAATCATTGTGAGATGACAACCTTTGAAAATTCCATTGTAAGAGTGATCGATCACCACTGAAAAAATTAGATCCAGAGGAACGTCTATTCTCGACCGCCTTGCCTTCTAAGTGAAAATTTTAACCGAAGCTATACGTTTTCCTTAAAACAACGAACTTCGATTATATAAGGTACCTTTTTACAGGGCTTTGACTGCGTAGCAAAACGTTAACTTGAGTAACAAAATGGGTACTGGAATTTCTAAATTATCGGCTGATACGAATGTTGGAGAAAAGTGAATTTAAACTTACTTGAGGTTAAATTCGCCTGATTTATAGTTAAATACGAAGCGTCCCGTATGATCTGATTCATCGTAATACTGAAAGGCTTTCTGAATCTGCTGGGGCTTGAGCGAAGATACTAATCCTTCATACACTTCCTCACGGTCTACTAAATTTAACTTTCCTCCATTTTCTAACTACACAGAAAGTTCTCTTCTCGTTCAGAAATTTGAGCAACCTTCTAGCAAACTAGTTGCTGTAGCTGTGTTCATTTCGGTTGTCGTAAACGATGTTGAACATCGGTCCTTCTTTCCACACAAAAGGATGGTTGCGTAAAATAAGATTTTATTTCTGTGGCATTGTATTATTTTCTGCGCGGCGGCTCTCGGGTGATAATCTGAACGACACCATGCGCGTGAACACTGCGTCTGGTATTGTAGCAACTTTCACGTTCAATGCTGAAGCATTTAGTAAAGACAGTTGAAATCTCGGATACTGAATAGCCTTTTTTGTTGGCAATCAAATTTCACTTTTCTCTGAAAAATGTCTGGCTGCGTCTCAAACTAAAGGGCTGGCTTTTGATGCAATCATTACTCGTTAATTCTCGAAGAAGGGATCAAGCCTGAAATGTTGCGTCGGTGAGACTCAGGAATTAGGAAGCATTCGGATGAATCTCTCACCAAAGTAAAATTTGCGAGTTCGCAAAGCAATCCTGCCTTACAAATAGCGAAGTGAAATAGCGAAGTAAGCTTGCAGCTCGAGAGGACAGAAAAATTGTTTTCCCCCGTAAGTTCGAAGATCTCGACGCAAATTGGAATTGGCATTGAACCATTGTAAAATCACCATCAAAAAATTGGACCAGCATCTCATTTCCAACGAATTATTTTTGTTTCATTTGTTTTCTTGTGGTTTACTGCAGTACTTCTTCCATCTACTTCCACTCCTAAATTGTTTCATAAACCTTTCTCAAGTCGGTGATTTTACGCCCAGGGATTCATGTGGGGAACGTATCTTCTATCTAGATTTAGTTATTTTTACTCGCTTAAGATCGTCAATCCTCTGTTCCTCCATTTCTTTACTACAGCCTTGCTGTAGGTACACGCTAAATAACTGAACGGAAATGCATGCTATACATGGCCTACCAGCTAGAGCAGAATCGGTTTCTCAAGCCACGTCAAAATTCGTTCCCTGTTTAGTTTTCAAACATTTTCTGTAGTAAAAAATAAGGTATGTAACATTTGGACCATCTTCTTCACTTCGAAGAAATGAAAATAGCGTTAAAGCTTTGTCACAAAATAATGCCCAGTGTGTGCCCAAAGTGTAAGCCTGTTCAGCACCTCATAACCAGAACGCTGCCTTGCCTTGTTGCAGGAACAAATCGCCACCCATACCCACGAAGCTGGGAGAAGTCACACGTGACCAACTTGGTGGTGACGCACGTGGTGTCCCCGACCATGGTGTACGCCCAGATGCCTCAGCAACAGCACGACTACGCGCGCCTGCGGAACTGCATGGCTATGGCTTACGCTAGCGCCTCGTACAGGCCTTCTCTTGTCGCTGCCAAGATGGTTAGCAATGACCTAATTGTGCTAAAACTTTAACCCTGGGCGTTTTCAACTAAAACGCAAACGGGTGTGATATCTGATCATTTACTGAATGTTCAAAAATCACAAAATAGCGTGACTAATAACTTAGGGACCTTTCCATTGGAGGTAATTTTCGGTAAGGTTTGTCGTTGCATTTCCTCATTTTTGCACACCCTTCTGGTACTAGATTTCGTCTAGGTTGACAAGGTTGATTTTACTGAGAAAATGCTGTTCTAGGTTTGTTTATCTCGTTGCGCGCTTTCAAAGTTCAATCAACTGAACAGGGGGGTGCGAATATTTCTTTCTGACGGGGTTCCAAAAACCACCCAGATGCTGGGGATGAAGTACGGCGACACGTACGAAAGGGTGCGAACAGAACACCGCATACCAGAACTCAAGGAGGGTAACGATCAGAAGGATTCCGCGCCTCTTTCGCCCGGCGGTAAAACTCAAGGTAAGGTAAAAACTCAAGGTATCTGGTTTCGGATTGCGCAAGGTAATAAAACTTCGGTTTTAAGTTTCTCTCCGTGATCTTGCTTTTGAATTAGACATTTTATTTTACATCCTGAGAAGCGGATTAACCGTACTGGTCTTTTTTAATGTGCATCAAGAGACCATCTTTTTCCAAGACACTTGGAAGCTCTGAAACATTACACAGTAAAATATTCCTCGCCTCGGGATGAGGGACAGTTCACAAATAGTTGAATTCATCCAGACATCGCCATATTAGGTGAAAGTTATACATCGCATGCTTCAGACTTCATTTTAGCGACATCTAACTTTACTGAAAACTAGAACGCCTAAAGAACTCTAGAAGTTGAATTTCCCCTTAACCTTGAAGGTGATAAATTCACCTCTGCACGTTCAGTCGTAAAGTGTTGCTCTCTGTGGGCTAGAAGAAAATTATGGTGTAGTGGAATTTAATGACGTAGTTCAAATCGGGTCACTACAAATTGAAATAAATAGGATCTGTTGAGATTGCAAATTTATTACTTCGCTTAGTTAAGCGATGCTATGATTCTGTTGCTGGTGGATTGACTGGGTCCTCGAAACGATGATCATTATATTCCTCCTCAAATACAGGCGTAGAATACCTGAACGCAAATCGTTAAAGGCGGAGCATGGTAGAAGCTCTGTTGATACCAAGAAGTAAGAAAACCGTGCGAAACGTATTGAAATTTTATGCAAATGATTTTTTCACTGCTTCAACCTTGGCTTCAACGTCTTGAACCAGATGGTGAAAACGAACCCGCCCTAAATCCTCCTGCAGTTCTTCGCGTGATGCGGTTCTGTCATAGATACTGCTACTGCGCTCGTCCAGAGGATCGTGTTTTGAAATGGCTAGAACCTCGAATCTACAACGGGCTACAAGTTAACAATGAATATAGCTCTCCAAGAAAACTTATTCGCATGTTAAGTATGCAGCTTCAGTAAACCACGCTTGCCAATAAAAACGAGAAGTGTAAAAATTACTCGAATTAAAGTATTATCGCTACATTTTGAAAATGGTGGATTTTAGGACCATTTTATATTCGTAGAAAATACTTGAATTCATTAAAGAAAACAATGAGGAAAAGTCTTCACTGTTTAACCGTGTCGAAAGGTACTTCTTAAAATTTTCAGTTTTTCTTCTTCTTGCAACTTCCTTGATTCAATAGTCTTTCGTGCTCTTTGATAGTTGAATTCTCTTGATCGCGTGTGATACTTCAGATTAAATCTAGCGTTAAGAGAAGTTCCTTGAATGCTGGCTTTTGAGCAAAGATTCTTTGCTCTTCCTTGTATTAAAAATTTCTGTTTATTTTCTTGGTATAACCTTCTATTTCATATGCTACTTATTAAAATTTCTTAGTTCAATTGGTTCCAATTCTTTTAATATAGCAATAGTTGGAACATTGCCATTTTGACAATGGTGCAAAAGTTTAACTCAAGAATTATACTTCAGCAACATGCTCTCCTGGGAAATCCAAGATGCATTTTTCTTTCTCGACGTGCGACACAAATTACCGAATTTAGATCTCGGCAGTGTCACCTTTCTCATCACGCTGTCTCCAGAAGTGACACCTGCAGACAAAGCTCCACCGACCACAGAAGAGCAGAGTGCCGCTAGTGGTGCGGCGTCTCTGCGGTGGCGTGTGCAGTTGGTGGACCGTGGCAGCTGGGGCGAGGCTTCAGAGGACCAGCTCAACTTCCTGCTAGCGGGGCTGGCCGACCTCGCTCCTCTCGCGTCCCGATATTCTCTTAACGAGCTCAGGCTTACGAAGAATGCTACAGAGGCTCAGATCGAAGAGGTTCGGTGAATTTTCTGTAGAGTTTTTCATATCGAACTGTCGAAATATTAGCCAAATTTCCCTGGGATTTACTTCTAGAATCGGGTCTCGTGTACATAAAATTCTTACAATAAATTGGTATGTTACTGGGAGACCTTAGAGCCGCGATGCGTGAAAGTTGACTATTTAGAACCGTGACGAAGTTTCAACCGTGTTAACTGCTTCAAAGTTGAAACTGCAGTTTTGCAAAGCTGTTACAGCAATTTGTTCATGGAGTTCGCCGTTAAAAATATTCGGCTCTATATGAAGCGATGTCGTTTTCAGTGATCATTGCTGAACATTGTAATAATCTGCTGCTACATGTGTAAAATCACTTCTCCAAAATATTCTGCTTTTCTTCGTCAGTCTAATAGGAAAGACTGAAATATGACAATCTCAATTTGTTCCAGACACAAAAATCCTGTCGGTTTTTGTACTCGCGTTGCCGAAATGCTTCCGCTCAACGCAATGACTCCTCGACTAGTTACGTTCGGTTGACAGAACAGTAAATATTCTGTTTGTATGGAATTGCCCTCCTGGGGGAATCAGACGTCCCGATTTCAAATCTAGGTGAGGCTTTCTTCTCTTGGAATAAAAGTTTTCCGTTTTGTTGAAAACAACAATTTTCTCGGTTCGTTGCTGTCCTGTTCTTCCGCAACTACTTTTTCCTTCAACTTTCAACTTGTTTCATGAACTACTTTCTTAATTCTTAACGTAGTGCTTTTATGCGCATTACGCATAATTTCCACGTTCCCTCAAATCCATAGAAAAGTCAACTTCCTTCTCAACTAGGTACGCCTGTCTCCTAGATAAAGAGGCTTAAAATTAAAATTCAATTAATGAAGTGAAAGATTATCATAACATTTGCATGGGTAATCAACGTTTCTCTTCTCTTTACGACTGGATTATAAATTTATCAAATCATTCGGGTTCAACTTCAGTGGAGGTATTCTGAAAAAGACCTTAAATTATTATTAGCCAGTTCTAAAAGTGAGCAGGAAAATTTATTCATTCAGAAATAAGCAGGATACATACAGTATCTTGCGCTACGGTTTTAAGGGCCTCTAACTCGCACGACGCAGTGACGGATGATTCCTTGACATCTCAACTTCTTCGTTCAGGGCCGCTTGTGGCTTGAGAAAGAACTTTCTTCGGGCACCATTGACGCAGACATCTACAAGCAACCTCGGAATCAGTCGTCTGCTCTCTTCATCGATGTAAGCGTACTTTTAATGAAGCAAGATTTCTCAAATTCTTCGCCTAAATTTCGTACATCCTTTGCAATTCAATTGTGAAGTTATGCCAGTAATTTTTAAACTTGCTGCTGCTGCTTTGAAGCTCTCTGAAAAGAAATATCTGATTTGCTGGTCCTAAAGATGGTCTTTTAATTTTGATTGAAGTGAAAAACTGAAGTTATAACTTCTTGGCTAATCCCATGTGTACAAAATTTCCTTTTTTAAAGGGTTCACGAATAACTTTTCTTGCAGCTGTACAAAGGCGAGAAGTACATCAATCAAGCTCTCTGTGACCTTGATGCTGTCGAACCCAAAACGAACTTCAGGCGCCTGAAGGTATGCCAAGTTCAAATACGAAGGGTTGATATAATGTGAAGAAAGTAGACAGGGAAAAGATCCTTACTCTGTAGGTATTAGATGAGAGAAAACGCGTTCCATGCAGATATTCAGTTTACTTCCTGCGCATCAGAGTGAATGAAATTTTGTGGCTTCTCAGAGTAGCCGGAGACGGGCTTAGCATGTAACCAATTGGTATCCGTGGTACGACCTTAAGTCACTAAGACTTGCTCCCAGAATGTTAAAGGTGTTCCATTTTCCCTCGACGCTGGAAATTCTCGTGTCCAAAGGCTGTCTAGGTTCGAGCAACTACTGTATCTATTGCTGTACCCTTGTGATACTTTCTCCTGTAAACTCTCAACTGTTAACTATGCAAGTCAGAAGGTGAAAATGATTCAATCATCGCAGCGGTCATTGACTAAAAGTATTAGAATTTTAGTATCGTTGAACTGGACTTTCGTTGCTGAAATGATTCATGGACATAGCAGCTTCATTACGCTTCATTGTTCTATTGAAACAGAAACTTTCATCACGAAAGAAACCTGCTTTGCCAAACCCATATGCATATATACACATATATGCAAACCAATGGTTCATAAGAAATCTCCCCTGAATTGCTGTTGGGATTGTCAGATTAACGCTTTACTGTACTTCTTGAATGTTTCTTTGTCGCCCAGGTTGACGGTGTTCGAGCCTCGACATCTTCATCCGCTGACGACGGTGCACCCACTTCCCCCACGGACTCTACACGTCCTCTTGAAGAAGCTCATGACCCCCACTCAGGGTAAGAATGTCCTGTTTCACATTCTTGAAATTGAAGTAAGTCTTGGTGTTTTACAGCAATGTATGGGATCCGAGAAGGGGCGAAGAGAATTTTTACATCGGATATGTCTTCGAAGATCAAATTGGACAAATTACATTTGAAAGAAACAAGTTGCATAACAATTTCTCAAGTTTCAATCAAAAATATTTAACTTTCACGCGCAGGCACGAGTCGACTCCATCACCTTCGAGGGACGGCCCTCCGAAAGAGCAACGCCAGAAGGTAAATGAAGTGCATGTATCTTTATTTTTCACACGGTTTTCCTAACGCTATTCAACTTAGACACGTCAGCGGGCTACCCGACAGAAAGGGGTTTGATAAGCTGTCCAGTGTACGATTTAACAGAATCTACACTCCAGATAAGCTGAACTGAATTTCTCGTTGTACGTTTTCATTCCGTTGAATAAATCATTGATTTAGGAGCGTAGTCATTTCTTAGTTTCACAAATGAGGCTTGGCTCTGATCACACCGACAGAAATTCGATGCTCTTCTTTACTCCAGATTAACAAGACTGCGATGGGTTAAATTGATGTTAAGTATTAAAATAAAACTAGAATTTAAAAGGTTGAAAAAGTTGTATAAGTAAAAATTGATAGTCCATTTTATAACGTTAATTTTTCAAGTTCGTTAAAACTTTTTCATACGACCCACCAGTGGGCCGCATCGCCGTCAATGTGTCGAACCGAATAGTTGACTACTGAAAAGTGGTTAAAATCTTGATTTTACCGCCTTTACCATATTGCTTTAAACGTACACAGGTAGCTGCAGTAACTTTATTAAAACCGTATTCTCACGTTGGTCGTGCTTAGAGTAAGCGAATGTCCCATTCACTACAGTTTTGAGGCATCGGTGCTTTTCCCTTTGACTATCTTGATCTGTGGCTCGGGTAAAGCTGACCGTTGACCCGATCAAGTTTTGAGACTTCACAGGCGTCCCATTACAATTAAACACAGGAAATTGTAATAACATTGTCTGAAGGTTGAAATCTCAAATTCGTTAACAGCGTGAAAGGTCGGCTGGTCCATCAAAGGAGTCTGTGGCAGAGGAACAAAACCCCGTGTTCCAAGACTCGACCCAGCTAAGCCTCCAACAACCCGGCACCGGCAGCACCCGGACGGAGAGCACTGGAGGCGGACGGCGCGGCAGTCGCTGGAACAGGCGTGACGGCAGGCAGCGCCAGCAGCGGCTGCCACCGCTCCACGACTGGGCCGTCCTGTGCTTCGATCCTCGCTCCACTGTCAACTGCCTCGAGTGAGAGTTCTCGTATATAAGCTGTGAATTTTGTGAATGGTATCCGGTTTTGGGGAAAATGTTTGCTTCAATATTTGATATAGATTTGCTTGGTGACGAAATGCTCGAAGAAAAGTAGTCGGCTTGAATAAATTCACCTGTAGTAAATTTAGCGAAGGATTGCGTAAAATAAAAACTAGCATTGTTAAAGTGTACCCCCGTACATTTTATTAAATGTTCTTCAACATTCGGGAGTGCTTATTTATGCATTCATCAAAAACTGTTTCACCTTCGGTTCTCGGCAAACGATTCCCGCTTAAATTTATTAGCCTTTTCCGGAAGCTTTTCAACTATATCCGCGGCAAAGCTAAAACTAGGGCGTTTTTCGTCCTCGGCAGGGAGGCCGGCGTTACGTGAAAAGGGTAATTCGCACGAGCGTGTTAGTCTTGGTGTTAAATTACCTATTCTTTTCTAACGGTGCAAATGCTCGCTTTATTTTGCACAGCCTGAAAAGCTGTGATTTAAAACGCTCATATTTTGCTCCCTCGTGCTAAATGACCAATGGAAAGTTAAATTATATCTCACCTTAGAGGTTGAATTTTTATTTATCACTTAAAACGCGACGTGAGCCACAGGTGGTCACACGGGCAATTTTTCTAATCGTGTTGGCCGACAAGGAGTTAGACTCAAAATCGATCACTGCCATTGACCTAAAATTTGAGTTGAATTTTGAACTTGAGTTCATAAAATTGCGGTCAAAGTGTTAATAATTCTAAACATTGTCAAGAGGTAATTCTGGCTGCTGAACACTGAGATACTACTGCGAGTTTTCAGTATTCGAATAAGAGTTCCGTCCCTTCAACGTCTTCAGGTATTTAAGACTATTGTGTTGATGGGAATTGTTCTCTGGGAGATAAAAGAGCACGTGTGGTAAGACTTTGCATAAAATGAAATAAATTCTAGTTTCATTACATTACCATAGACTAACGCACTGCTAGCTTTTTCAGCACCGTAAACTTCAGAGTTTCATAAAGTTTCGCTCATTAGATTCTAAACGCAAGGATCTTCTGTCGGTACACACCTTGTGCGTGTATTCCCCAGTTCCCTAACCCTCGATACCAATCGATGCCTTCTGCTTTCCTCTCCACAATACCTTTGTTGTGATAAGGCAGACGCGAGTTCATCTTATTTCTCGCATTCAGGAACATCGCATGGAGCAAAAGATTGTATCTAGAACAACTTCAGTTATCATGTTCAGTTTTCTTAAGTTTCTTCAGTTTCTACCGAGAGGGTTTACCCTTGTGACGAAGGTTCGCGTTATTTCGCAAAAATAAAATTTCAATCACTCGAACAGATGAGTTACTGTACATGCCGTTCGCAACGAATACTCAAACTGCGAACAAAAAATATTTTTAGTCCTCAACTTTTGAGTTGTAGTAAAGGAAACTCCCTTGGCGCAGTAGCAGAAAGTGATGCTATTTAAATTTCTAGGGGTACTAGAAACTGTCTGCATAGGTTCTTCTAATAATGATTGATCGATTTCTAAAGCATTATTAATGCTGCAGGAAGATTTGCGAGCTGGTAGAGCAGTCTGGCAAGGACAGCCGCGTACAGGTCTCGGCTGCGGATTCGATCCAGCTGGAGAACTGCGGTGACGACTCCGCCATGGTGTCCGCGCTGGCCGACATGATTGCGACCCACCCTAGACTGCTCCTCGTGCTCTGCGTCCTCCCTCACCGCGTGCAGGACTACAGTAAGAGGGATTGTGCCGTGCACTAATAGTAGTTATAGTAGCTAAGATGCAATGAATCTGTCATGGGGTTCTTCAAAGTCAGTGGAAAGTATCAAAATTTTGTGGAAACGGGAGGATGGAATATGAGGAATTGACTTGATTAACAAGGTCGATATAGGTGTTTTATTTTCAAAAATAATTTCATAGCACATCGCTCCTTCGAGTTATAGGCTTGAAAACCAAGAATGTGATGAATAAACAAGCCGAAACGCTTTCTAGATAAGATTTCTTCATTATGAATGAAACTTGCACCTATGAACGAGAGAATGGGCTGATATGTCGGCTATTTGAAATAAAATTAGCGTATAGTTTTCTAAACTATCGAAGGCTGGTGTTCAATGAGTGATAAGAATTGGTAAAAATCGCGGATCATATTGTCTTCCAATGTGAACGAAAATTTTTGAACCTATTCGAACGATCCCGGGACATCGTTTCCGGTATACGAAGCTCACGCTTGTTCATAAAACTAGCGATTTGCATCTCGTCCATGCTGTCACAAAATAGCAGTGCGAAAGTTTGTTACTAGTGTGCTCGCTTCAATGAGAGTTCCCATAGTGCCGTTCATGATTCAATCCACCCTATATAGATTGAAGCCGTGGTATATTTCGTAGTTTCCACCTTCGATTTAATGATGGTATATAGAACAAATCTGCAAAAATTATGGAATAACGTTCTCTTGAAGTTGCAGTCTACTGCAACGCTGTCGCTACAAATTTGTAATTAAGATTTTGAATTAAAGCTCAATGTTGGTTTGCTGCTTCTCGAAGTTTGTTTCAGGCTGCAATTTTACGCTCAGAATTGGGAACTATTTCTTACAGGTTCATTCCAGGGAAAGTTGAAACCGTATATTTTGGTAGCGTAGTTTAGAAATACAACTTGCCTTCATGTACAACTTTGATAAAAAGTTGCTAACATAGTTATACCGTGGTATCTGGTGTCAAGCCACGAAGTATAATTGCAAATTCTGCGTGTATGATGACCTACGCTCTGCTTTGCCTTTCAGGCACGCTTGAAAGGACTGGTCGCAGCCTGGGGGTGTGCGTTGTGTGCGTGAGGGGAGAAAACATCTCCGACCCAAACCCAAGCGTGGCTTCCCGGCTGCTCAGGGACCTCCAGACGGCCATGCTAAACTCTCCTGCCATCTTGCCCTATCAGGTGGGTAACGCTCATGCTATATTCACTTGATTTAGGGTTTAGTGTCAATTCTGTACATTAGAGGAGACTTTTGAAATTAAACGTTCAACTTGAAGATTCCTCGAAGCGCAAATTTTCCATTCTACAAAGTGAAATTTAGAATTACTGAACTTTCGTGTTATAGTTCTTCAATAAGTTTGTGCATCAGTGGCTTGAAACGTCAGTGAAAAAGGTAAAATGTAGCCTTTTTAAATGTTCTCGAAAGGAAACGGGTAGAATAAGACGGTCCACATTCTTGATCTGCGTATTGCTTAGAGGAGACGCTTGTTTTTAATGTCCCATACATCGTCCATGCATGACTCGCAAGCTAAACTACAAAGTGTCGTATGTCCGTGGTAATAAATCAAGGTGTAAAATGAACCTGGAAATAGTTGAATTTACTTCGAGGAGTACTGGGCAATTGATGTTGACAGGGAAACTTCGAACAAAAAAAAGCTGAACTGACATTGAAGATCTGGTCAGAAAATTGAAAAAGAAACATTATGGGCTCGGAGTAAAAATATTAATATATGTACATTTTGAAGGGGGGTTCACACTCGTCCAAGAATGGAAATATTTCTGGCGGAGCTCTTGCTATTGTGTCGAGGATGAATCTTAAGAGTACTCGAAATTTTATGTGGCATGAGGTGTATTAAAAGAGTTAATGTAATGTGTACAGCGTTCATGATATGCTAAATCTAGAAACTGATTACACGTAGGTTAATAGAGAAAAAAAAAGCTGCCAGCTAATCTTGAACCCGTTTATGTTATTACCAATCTTTAAAGTTCCAAATTTTCTTGGGAACTAGGCAATGCCTTTCCATATTGAGCTTTCTTGTGCTCCAAATTGGAAAAAAAAATTTGAATTCACATGTCAAAACTTCCTGATTTGACTTTCCTCGACATGCTTCTACATCTGGAAACTCTATTACTCAAATTCAAAGTGTGTTCCTGGAGTACAACGGTGTACCATTTTCTCCCTCGAACACTCTTGAAACGAGCCTTTTCTCAAATTTTTGCAGGGAATTTCCAACTACGGAGGTTCCAGAAGGCGTCGGTACAACAGGGATCGTCGTAACCAGAAAAATGTAAGTTTGAACTTTTTGCTGTACCTCATCGGTGAAGTAGGTACCGTTGTTTCTTACCCTCGACAATGACTGTCATTACCTCATAAGCACACCTATCAAATGTGGTATTTGATCAAAACTAATCTGCAAGATTGTAGCATACCTCAGGCTCTGATTTTCGTTGAATTATCTTAGATATTAAATAAGGAAATTTTTAAGCATTCGCTTCAAGGACGAAGAAAAGTTTTTTGGAGCGATTGTCTAGGCGACGACTTTTCAGCTTGTCTCGTTAGGTCAGAAACTGCAAATACTGAAAAATTTGCACATGTTGAGCCTTTAGTCTGGCCGAGGACGCTATTGTTTAGGTCACAGATTTCAGCTAACAGCTGAAACCTGAGCTTGCGAAGACATTTGAAGCGGTCGGAGGACTCGAAGTGATTTTTGCTTCCCATATTTACATAAAACGAATAAAATTTTGTTGGTGTGCCCAGGCTTTATAAGCCTTCATTCTGGGAGTAAGTAGGAAGTATAAAACTGGCTGAATCGGTACCAGCAGTGATTAGTGGCTTTATTGACTATATTTTACAGTTGGAAAGTTTTTCTCTCGGCAAGACAAGTCTCGAGCAGAAGTTGAGGTCTTCTTTTCTTGTGGTGAAATAGAACAGTTTTCTATTCTTGAAATCATTATTCTGAATACGACCGTTTTGTTTTGGCACGTGCCGCTTTCTTCAACAATTGTATTGTTCGGTAAACTTCTCTGAACCTCTTCCCGTGTGTCGAGTCTATGCTCACACTTAGTCAAAACAGTCCTCATTTCCTCTGTTCTAAATAGGTCTTTCTGTCTTCCTTTCATCGCAATTCTTTCAAGTTAAGGAAGCTTTTACTAGTCCTATTTTTACCTCGGATTAAACTTGCATCGATGGGATTTAGTGCTCCTAGGGGATAATGTGAGCTCCCGAGCAGTAAGTAGGCCTTTTTGAAATAAACTGTTCATGTTAATGATTTTTTTACGTTCACTCCTGTTCTGATCTTCAGCACCTCCTACTTCTTTTAACTTCTATCTTGTTTCATAAACTTCTTCCTCAACTTGCTGTTTCTATGCGCCTTGTGCATGGATTCAGCGTTCCCTTGAGTCGATACTAAATGGTTTCTTTCTCTCGGTAGAACGCCTTTGTTGCGGTTAGGGAGATAGAAGCTGACGTATGATCTATCTAATCCTATTTCTAATCCTGATGGCTAGAACTTCGAAACGTTCACATTCGCATGGACAGGTTCTTGAGCCAGCTATGGTACAAGCTTTCATCCCATTTGCGCGGGAGGAAACCTATACATAATGTTTCGGAACTGCTTGACGAGTGCAGTGGCGACTCATATGGTCTCCGCCATTACAATTTGTATCAAAATGTTCGACTTCGAACAGAGCTGTTGAATTTTAATCCCTCATAAGTTCAGGTACGTATGTGACGGCGAGAATTTCACGCGATCGCAGCTTTAGAAGTTATTTCAGCTAACTGAAATCTCGTTTCAGTCGACCGCTGAACGGAGCGGTTCTCCCGTATCCCAGGCGTTGCAAGGACTAAGCCAGCCCGGCCCTGGAGCAGACGCGCGGCTGCAAACTGTTTTCGGTGCCGCCAGCCAGGGGGTCTCTCTCCTGCACAGACTGGCGCAGCCTGAGCTGGTGAGGGCCTGAGCCAGTACTTTGACTACGGTTTTAAGAAGATTACTGCCGATTTACTGTGTAAACTGTTCATTTACGTATCGGTGTGAATGGACAGCGTTTAAATTACTAAATATTTTTTAGACGAGATTTAAGCATACGTGGTAAAATAGTGAAGTATTACTTTCACATTTCTTGAAGATACAATAATTTTTTTCAGATTAGTAAAAGAGTTCTTTAAACTCGGGCTTCTTACAATCTTCTTTCTCAAAAGACTACCAGGTGCACCCGTACGTATAGCTGCTGCGAACAGTTTTAATACTGTGCTGCTGACCAACCCGTAGTCACAATGTTGTTTCTAAATACGTGATCAAAACTAAATGAAAACGCGCCCCAGTTAATTTTTAGTAGTTTTAACGTTGCTTACTAAAATACGTTGAATTTTACTCAAATATTGAACGTTAGTTTTACCCGCCGCAGTCGAAGTGTTCAGGATCTAGTGCGCGACTCACGGGCGACCAAAGAGTAATAAAGAGATGCATGAACCCGATTGCATTTGACTTGACTTTAAAATTCATGGGAAAATTAGCGAATGGGTTTAATTTGAAGCGCACACATGGGTAATAAAGTTTTACAGGTAACGACTCCGTAACAAGGGTAAAGCTATTTAGGCATGGCTCTCGCTGCAACCACGAACATGAACATAATGGGCCTTGGTTCGTTGTTGAGTGCTTCAAATACTTGTGTGCTGACGTTGAATTGACACCAAAACACGCAGTTCTTGATTTTGTACTGGAAATTTAAACTAATGATTCACTTGCCTCTTCAGGGTTCGGATGCTTCGAAGGCCAAATTAATCGTTCAGTCGGCAGCAGTTCAACAAGACGTTGCTCTGGCGCTGAAAAGCCTCGATGAACTACAGGTGAACTTGTGTTAATATAGGGTTTGCAAAACATGGACTGACTTACACTAAAGTTATTTGGTCATTGAACGGTTGAAAATTTGCATTTTCTATTGGGCAGACCACCTACAAGCAGGCCCGGGCGTTCACTCACGAAGCTTTCCAAGCTGCGGGAGACTTCTTCCGTCATCTCAGCAACGCTATCTCCCCAACAGTTTCTTAAATGGTTCCTGGCGATAGAGCCCTGCCTAGGTAGCCGCTGTAGATGTCACACGGATTACAGTAGAGGGCTATCTGGGCCGCCTTAGGATGTATACGTACTAGTACGTACATGAAAAGTTTGCTGATCTTTAAATGTCGGTGACCTGTCAAGCAACGTTGCTCATGCTAGGATGAGGGTCCGGCATCAAAGCCTCGTTAGAAAGTTCTTCGTTCGCTTTAAGGCTTACTTTTTCCACTTGCCTTGTTTTGTGTTGCAAGTGGAGAATTTCGTTCACGTTTTTCTGGCTTTTGACGATTTTGGTGTGACGGGAAGGGCGATTTGAAATCATTTAGTATCCTTCGACCGCGGCCTTTAGCGTCTGTAGAAGTTCGCTGTTTTGTGTATTCCCAATTGTGCCCTCCCATTTGAAGCATTTCAGATTCTTGGGTCATGGTTGAGGCATTGATGACTTTGTTTATAGAGTTTGAAATTAGTTCCAGACTTCACTCTTCGTTGTAAAGTGATATCGAACTTAATTATTGCTACTCGTCATGCGACCACGTCTAATCCGTCAGTGTGGAGAGGCTTACGGAATCCAGCATTGCTCGGGTTATGTTATTGCTTGGAATAAGCGGATAGAAAAAACCTGGGTTTTGCTCCTTTCAGCTCTTGAAGCCTGTTGATTGGATAGTGCCTAGCTAGAGCAGTAAGTTATCTTGAACTGGAAGAGGCTACAGGATGCGACTTCAGCATTTGTGTTCACAAGTGTCCTGTGCAAATACAGATTCTGGCAAATATTGACGTGTTTATCAACAGTGTTCTACCGTTTCTAACATTAGAAGAAACTCTGAACTTTTCCCAAGAAAAGTGCAATTAAGAATTTGTTCCCCTAAGAATTTTAAAACCAAAAACTATACCTTAAATTCTAGAGCAGCACTGGCAGGTCTCGCCGTGGGCAGACAGAATTGTTGAAAGCACTTAGAGTAACGTGAACAATTTCAAATTGACAGCAGACTCGTAATACTTGATTCGTTGAGTTAACGCGTTCGCATTTTCACCTAAATACAACTGAAAATAAGGTAACACATTTAGCGACTAGCTGATAAAATAACTGCCTTGCTACTTGAACAAGCCACTCGATGAGCATTTGGTGCTCTAGATGACGTTAGTGGCAAACTTCGTTCATGACGAAAAGCTCTCCAACCTCTTGTTTCGTGCTGCGCATCCGCTCTGACCGAAACACCGTCTACTACTTAACTTTGTCTTGCGGAAAACACGCGTGTGTTCACGAAATATTTTGGATATAGGTAATCCTTGCATTTACCGGAAGATAGTCGGTTGTTTGACTACAATACGAAAGTTGAGGAAAGAGAGATCCCGAATTCTCCGTCGCCGATTATACTAAATAGCCGGCTCTCGTCACTACAGCGAAAGAGTTGGAATAGATCACAAATGTACACATTTCTTTCGCACGACTAGATTGCAAGTTTTGTACATCTAATCCAATTTGCACTAACGTGCATTACGCTTCACGTATTAGCATTGCCTCCAGTGGCACGCTTTAGATGAAACTCTTGAAGTAGTTTCCTTAGAATCGTTGGCACAAAAAAAAGCTCTAAGTATTATCTTCCCCCTTTTAGACAGCTTACTGCTGAACGAGGTGAACAGTAATTTACGCATCTGTTTTAACCCTTGGAACTCGTAAGCGACTACTGTAATGATACGCCTCGAAAACTGTTCAATGACCCGACTCTCGAAGATATTTGGCCGTTGAATACTTGAAATTCATAAACTGATAATTGTACTCAATAGAATCCTTTGAAGCAGGATTATGATCTACTGATCAATAGATTTCATGTAGGAATACATGCACTGCTCAAGCCTCGTTGGTGCATAGTAAACTACTGTTAAGACATTGAATATTCTTCGACCGTAGCACAGTGATAGTGCGCCGAAGTTGAGTAAAGTTTTACCGGCTACGTGCTGCATCTTCATCGGTTGCTAAAGTAAACGGTAAGATTCTTTCTACGATATTATTAAGCAATTATATTGCAACGAAATCTCTAAAAACAAACGAAACTAGTAAAAATTGTTGCTGTGGTATACCAACAGCATCGCCACGGGAAGACTCGAGTGGGCTGGTTGGATACACACACCTTCGGCACATTAATGTATCAGATGCTCGATGCAGGCTTTGAAAACAGTTTCATTAACAACCACGAGAATTATGATGCACATTAGATAGTAAGTAGTCGGACACTTCCCGGTCGCACTAAAACGTGGTGAAAGGAGCAGTGGAGATTTGCATGGTATATTATATTGTACTTTGGAAAACTTGCTTCAGGGGTAAAATATTTTGAACACACCGCATATTGCTATTGCACACAGTAAAGCTCTCATTTTTCTATTTGACAAACTATCTGAGACTGAAGTAGCATACCCCATACTTGTATATATATGTAAGTATTAATTACAATAAGTGATCAAGATTTCCCAGACGGCAACCACCGATTCCGAAACTTGCTTAAAAGTTTCACAGCTGTGCCATGATAGTCAAGCTGCAATGTTGACATAATCGAAACCGATTTTGGAAATATTGGAGTCGTCTGCCTCGTCCAAGGTAGTACCTCTCAAATCGTTGACTTGCAGATTTGTCTTTGCTAAGCCGGGCAAACCGAGGCACAGTCTCACAATTTTCGACTTGGACCCATCCAATTGCTCACCGTGATAGGCAACGGGACCACCTGATATAGGATTACGAGTTTTCTGAAAGGCATTGAAGGTGCTAACGTTTGATTGAGTTTGAGCAGAATTCAGACAGTTTTGTGAGCCACTCAGGTTGTTGAGGTTGGGAACTGCAGCATCAGCCATGTGCCCGTTCTCGGCTCCACTGGATACAGATACACGAGCGTTGCTGTTCATTTTTTCGCCAAGCACAGACGATGGAAACGTGACCGTTACCGTCAGAGGAGCCTGTAAAATAATGACTTAGTATCAACGTTCAGGCGAAACTTATTGTTCAGGAAACGAAAGTTTGTGAGTACTTCAGGGGAAAAATAATTCACTTGTTCAAATCTTTGAATAACAAGGAAAGATACCATACACATAAATCCAGAAGTATTAGTATAACCTAATCGCTACTTCGATACACTGGTCCGGTAGGACAAATGAACTTTTCTCATTCATGTCAACCGTTGAGATTTAAAAAAGGATTTCGGCCTAGCATGCAGTATGAAGTTGTACATCCAGATGAAAAACCGCATTCAATTTATTGAACTTGAAGATCACTAGTCGGTAAAAGAGAAGCAAACATCAAACCCACACACCAGATCCTGACCAAACGTTTTGTCCCGTAGCTTCCAGAGCTGCAAGTGATGGTTGCAGCAGGCTATTCCAACAATATCTCTAGAAAGTTCCCCAGTCTTGATTTGGAGATTAGCTTACAGATTTTAATGTTAAATTTATCACGGCCATCTTTTTCACCCTTGACTAGTTCAACCAGCCATCTTTTTCTCGACGAAATGAATATTTTCTGTAGCTTCCTCTTTTAAGAGCGCTATTTTCACGCTTCCTTGAACCTGGGAGACTTTCGCTATACATTTTCTGGTGCGAGACGCAAGCCAGCACTAACATTACGCCCCATCTAAAGTACGCACCGTGACTCCACGACACTCACCGCGAGACAGTGCAGATCCTCCACACGATACACTGTCAGCCACGGCTGTTCGCTGGTCACCCTCACAAGCCGACAGCCCTGCGCCGAAAGAAATTCATAAGCATACTTACAGTATCGTACAATTCAAAATACTAATATTTATTGACCAATATTTCTCGGCACTGCTAAAGCATGTCTAATTCTGAGAGGCAGATATGACCTTGGTTGAAACATCAAGTTAAGAAAAAAAAGAGGAAGAGATATCGAAAAAGGCATAAAAACAACGAAGCGAAGAGGACACATGAGATAAAGTCCCGACGACCTCTCTATAACTGGGGTATCCTAACACTTATCTCGTTGAGGACCGAAAAATCAATCGTCAAACTCACAGAAGTCATCTGTTTTCCTGTAGTGATCATAAAAATATAGATATAATCAGAATATAAAAACACTATTAATTCCCTCTCCATTTTGCATACATAGAGACCAAAAAATAACCAGATTCGATAATTCAACAACTATTGGAAACGTAAAAGCACCGGTTATCAGTTAGTTCTTTACCATAAAAAATACATCTTCTTAAATTTCTCCCGTTTATCAGTGTTCACAGACTAAGGTGTTCTTTTTCCTGTCCTATCTTTCGCACGTCAAAGCGATCCAGGTGTGGGAAAAATGGGTAAATTTCTCCACGAAAACACCAAATATTCCACTGTGGTTTTCGTAAAACGGCCTCCTTCCATTACATATTTCTGGATGCATTATATATCCTGTCTATCCCAGCACTGATGATGGAATTTATGAATTTCGTAACGTTTGTAAATAAATATATTCATTATGACGTTCGTTCTCCTTTTCGACCTTGGAGAGTGGCATTCCAATCTGTTCTCAGAAACACCGCATCACTTTGTTCTAGCAAACGTGCAAGGGCCTCACCAGAGCCTCGAGAACCACTCTATGAAGCACAGGAGGTCCAGCGAAGTCGAGAGCGACGCGCACCAAAGCAATGTTGGCCACCGGGTGGTCACCACTCAGCAGTGACGCTCTGCCCCGCACACGTACACGCGTCCCGGAGACCTGCACGACCGAAGCAGAAAAGATGTTTTACCAAGCACTTCTTACAGTAAACCCAAGCAAAATTTCAGTTCGTAACACGTCATTCGACATCACATATGCGTAGTTGGCCACTTAGTGAAATAATTTTCAGAGAAGAAACAGCACATCTGCCTCTACTATTTCGGTGCTGTGAAACAGGTAACCAGCTAGATCTAAACCCTTCCACGATCCTGGTTTTCATGGAAAAATGCAGCCCACCAAATGCTTCTTGACATTAGGTTAGTCGACGTAAGCAGCTGAACTGAACACTTAAACCGTCGATTACACAGTGAAAAAAATTGCATGCCTCACTAAAACGACCAAAAAGAATTTTTGAAACGCCATTAACTTCCAAAACAGGCACCACTGTAGCCTGATACCGGAAACTGGTCCCTGCTATTTTTTACTAATTAACTGTTGTTTCTTTAATTGCAGTCGAAGATGTCTATTCTCGAGGCAATTCTTACTACCAATCTCACGCGAAAATCATTTGCAACAAGACTCGATTGATAAAGAAGCTATCGATTCTAATGGCTCGTAGAATAGCTCTTTTTGAAAATATTAACATGCCGAAGATAATAGGTACCGATTAACGAGGGTCATGTACATACCTTATTCCCCTTTAGAACCACATCGGTAAGATCAGGACACACGGTGGTACTCAGTTGGTGCTTGGTAAATTGTCTTTGTATTTTGGCTGGAACTTTCTCTCGCTTGTAATTGGTATCATGCACCTCCAGCGTTTCAGACTCTAAATCCGCAATACCTCCACAGTTTTCCTCACAGTTGTTTCGCCTTATGAAACCCTTCTTTGAAATGTTAAGTCCTTTGAGTTCTTCTGCCATATAGGCTTCAAATTTCTTTTCGAAACTATCA
>JACJUY010006288.1:13417-53435 GCA_014220935.1 Platorchestia sp. MABIK | reverse complement strand
CGTGTATATTTTTAGTTCTGACATATTAAACTCGCTAGGTAATAATGTCTATTTTAAAAGTGACTATCCTAGCTATTTTATTTATAGATGGAATAGATGTATATTGGGCATATATGGATCTAGAGAATGCAAATGACAGGGTGGACCGTGAGGCAGTATGGCAAGTTGTAGGCTTGTATGGAGTGGGTGAGAGACTGTTCAATACGATCAAGAGTTTCTATATTGATAGCAGAGCATGTGTGGGAGTAGGGAATGAGGTGAATGATTGGTTTCCAGTTGTGACAGGTGTGAGACAGGGGTGTGTGATGTCGCCACGGTTACTTACTTTGTTTATGGATGGTGTAGTGAGAGAAGTGAATGCCAGAGTGTTAGAAAAGGTGCGCAGTTGGTGGGACGAAATGTTATGAATTGGGAAGTGTGTCAGCTGTTGTTTGCAGATAATACAGCGCTCGTGACTGGTTCAGAGGAAAAACTGCAGAGACTGGTTGCAGAGTTTGTTAGAGGGTTCGAAAGACAAAAATTGAGGGTGAATGTAAATGTAAGTGAGGTGATAAGATGTTCAAGAGCTGGAGTGTTTGGAACATTGTATGTGAGGATGAATGATGAAGTGTTTAAGGAGGTAGAGCATTTTAGGTACCTCGGGTCAGACGTGGCTGTGAAGGATTGTATGGATGTAGAAGTGAGGCATCGAATGAATGAAGGCTGCAAGACATTAGGTACAATGAGAAAAGTTTTCGAATGCAGGAGTTTGAGTATGAGTGCTAAAGGGGACTATTTGAAAGCTTAATCGTGCCAGTTTTGCTGTATGAAGCAGATTCTTGAGGTTTAAAATCAGCTCAGAGGAGGAAGCTGGATGTGTTTGAGATGAAGTGTTTTAGGAGCATGTATGGAGTAACTAAAAAAGATAGGATCTGGAATAAGTTGGTTAGGTGGCATACGGGTGTTGTCAAAAAGGTGAGCAGGCGGGTGAATGAAAGAGTGCTTGGATGGTTTGGGCATGTTGAAAGAACTAGTATTGAGCGGCTGGTGAAAAGATTTATACGTCGAAAGTGAGTGGTATTAGAGCGCGAGGTAGGTCACGGATGTGTTGGATGGATAGGATGAAACGTGCTTTTTAAGAGAGGGGTCTGACTGTGGACGTGGTGAGAGGAATAACTGAGAATAGAAGTGAGTGGAAGCAGTGCATAAGGAGGTAATTTTATTTTTGAACCCGTCACTGGAAGTCTGCCCGCGTGTAATTGGGTTGACATGTCATGTGCGGAGGGAGGGGCTGCACTCAATGAAGTGATCGGGGTAAACCAGCTATTGCAGTCGGGCCTGATTGTAGAAGATGGTTGTGCTGGGCTGCTACTGATCCAGGTAGTTCTGGTGCAGCCAGTGCTGCCTCTTTCTCCTCCTAGTGACTCAGGGTGATTGATAGTGGCCTTTCTTTCTTCTTCTTCTGTCGGCTACCCTCCCATGGGAAGGAGAAGCCTAATAAATGTAAGTAGTAATACGAGTCAGTTCTTTGATCATTTGAGATAGGCCTAGTTTATACAACAGTTTGCTCAGCTGATTTTTTTTTCCGTTAAATCTGCATTAAAATCTCAAAGTTCTTAAGCTTGATTGGGTATATTGAACTTTGCTCGAAAACTTTCCCAGAGATAATTAATTGTTTAGCTTTGGGTTAAAATTATTAAAAAATTGACAAATGTGTATCGTACTTTTTCTTCCTATTTCCATTTTCAAATAGTTTTTCAAGCAGCTTGATGATATTTAAAATCCCTTTCCGGTATTCAGCTCTGTGTGCGGTTTAGCTTCTCGAGAATTTCTGCATCTCTGTGTGCGGTGTCTGGGGACTACTTTTATAGAAACGGTTAACGAGACTATTTCTGCCTGTGTAAAAAAACTTCAATATTTGTCAATGCATTGATATGCAACGGATGAAGGGACAAGCTAATCAAGGTGTGGAACTAATTTTATACTTGAATGTCTTACGGCACTTAAGTTTGAATTCATAGGCTTCATCCAAGTTGAACTTCGTTATCTATATAAATTTCATACCGTGAGATGTAGGACGATAGAAGCTTCTAACTTCGAAGTTTGATTCTATATCAAAGGATAACTGGATTTTTGTTCTATTGTGTGCAGTATTATAGTTATTGTGTCTTGTAAGTCTAGTGATTCTATTTATGTTGTGATGAAAGAGTTGAAATACTTCCTCATTAATTTTCTTGTGTATGCAACCATGAATTGAATGTGGTTGATGTGAAGTCGAGATAGTATTTTATGATGTTTTGTTTTAAAAACATGTACTTATGATAATAATTCTTGTACACAAGTATGTCATGGTTTTAATTGTAGAGCTAATAAATGTATATTTATGGAAGGTGAAAATTACAATGAAAACATTCTAAGAATTAAAATTCTTTGGTCTTTCCTATGGCATCAAATATTTTGCCATGTAACTGACTATGAAGAAGAGTCTAGGATAGCCTAATTTTATATGGATAATGTTTTAAGCTTAATTTATATTAGTGCTCAATGCTCATACGTTTGCTAAATAGCATTTGAGTAATATTTCTTAATTTAGACTATTTTAGCAACTGCTTGTCATACTTACTTTGCTATTTCTTTAGTTTTGTTACATCCTGCTCCAGAGAGTGAGACTTACATCTTTTGTGATTGGTTAATGTGTAGCGTTTCGTAATGTTCAAATTTTCACTTTTCGATGCCTAAACATAGTTAATTAGATCAAAATAAATGAGTTTTTTTTCTATGCACTTTCCGTCGGAAATGAGTATTTTACGAGTTATAGCGGTAAATTAGTTACCGCAACGCTAGTGTTCGAAGCGGAAAGTAATTCATCAAGTGCATCGTATGGCAACACTGCAATAGAGACGCTCCCTTCCAATGCACTCGGTCAATATTGATTTTAGGTCTTTCACGGAAATTAAAAATTCTGTTCCAAAGAATCACTAAAGGAACACATTTAAAAACGTTTTACATGAATGACATTCTGCTTGCTGATGCGTTATTTTTGAGGAATAACAATAATTACGTTCAGATAGGAATAACATTAAATGGTCGGTTGCTTAGTCGCCGCATTGTTGGGTGACGCCCACTTTTCTGGCGGGACACGCCCACTTCTTGGCGGGAAATTAATACCCTCGGTTATGGTAAGTTAAGGTAGGCTATTTTAGGTTGATTTGTGGTATTTTAGGTTAGTTTATTTAACTAACCTATCATAACCTATCCTAACCTCGCCCATCTTTACGTTAATACCGTATTACAGCATATTTATGTGTCCGTTTTTTCACTTTATAAACAACGTCCGTATAACTTCAAAGTTGAATAACTCGATAATAACGCATCAGCGAGCAGAATGTCATTTGTGTAAAAAATTTTTAAATGTGTTCGTTTAGTGATTCTTTGGAATTGAATTTTCAATTTCCATGAAAGGCCTAAAATCAATATTGACCATGCACTCAAATGATCGAGCGCGTTTCTGCCATCTAAGACAAAAGTTAACATACTGCTAAAACTTCTTATATTTCGGTGAAAATTTCTATTGTGTTTTTACTAAAAGATCCTGGAAGTGGGTTCAGGCTCTGTAAGGCCTACAAATAATAAATTACAAAGTACGTAAATGTACTTAAACAGCTAAATCGCGCAAAAAGTAAAACCTACCGCTCTAACTCGTAAAATACTCATTTGTCACAAAACATGTATGGAAAAAAAGTAGTTTATTTTGATATTATTACCGTGATTCAAGCAACAAAAATTAAAAAGTAGATAAGTAGCTGTTTAAGCAAGCGCATTTGTCATCAAAGACAAAACTAAACCTACCGCTATAACTCGTTAAATACTCATTTGCGACGGAAAATGCACAAAAGAAAACCTATTTATTTTAATCTAATCAACTTTGTTTTGGCATAAAAAATTTGAAAATCAATTATTGCCAAACGCTACACATTTACCTTATGATTTTGTATAATTTTGGCCTAAGAGACTGAATATTGTGATTCTAAATATTTTTTTGTTGGATTTTCTTAACAGAATGATTACCCAAAAATTGTGAAGATCATAATTTGAGCTTAGAAACTGTTAGGCAGGTAAAAATATCAGAGAATTTCATTCTTCCTAGAGACCAAAGCAATTTAAAATTACATTTATTAGGGTCAAGATTGAATTTAATGTCAATGGTTTAATTAATTTTGTTGCCACATACAGGTAATATGGTAGGTTTGAAAACGTTTTTCTGGAATGACATTTTGCTTACAAATGCTTAGTTTTCGAGATATAGCATAAATAACGTTCAGGTAAGAATAGCATTAATGGCAGGTTTGATATGGCTCTTCTGGTGTATGGCCATTACGGAACATGCACAGTCATTTTAGGGGAAAAAACCATTGGTGTTGGTACGGCTAAGTTAATTTATTTTTGATTTACTTAGGTTAGTTTATTTGACTAATCAAACCTTAGCTATTGTTATGTCAATATCTTATTTCTGCTTATTTACATGTCCATTTGTTCAATTTTATATACAACATTCCTATAACTTCAAAGTTAAATATCTCAAAAACTAAGCATTTGCAAGCACAGTATCATTCATTTAAAATGTCTTAAAATATCTTCAATTATCTAAATTTCACAATGAAATTCTAAAAGTCGTTGACAACATTCAATTCAGTTTAGCCTTATATCTCAAGAGCCGTATCAAAACTGCCGTTAATGCTATCCTTACCTGAACGCCATTTGTGCTATATCTTGAAAACTAGGCATTTGCGAGCACAATGTCATTCATGTAAAACGTCTTAAAATGTCTCCAATAACTTAAATTTTGTAGTTAAATTATAAAAGTCATTGACAAAATTAAATTCCAAATTGACCTTTAGTAGTCTCATAAATTTTTGTGAACTATTTCTGAAGTACCTCAAAATCCTAATAAATGGTGTAACTTTGATCAATAAAAATAATAATAATTAATAATGAATAAGTTTTTAACATGCTTTTTAATACAGCAAATCATTGTATTGCAAATTTAATCAACTTTTCCTTCGTTTCATTGCAAGAATGAACTTTGAGGGGATGGAACGTCTCAGACCTTTACCTACGACATTCTACAATCAACTGATTGGCAGTTGTGTATGACTTATGAACTGAACTCTAATTTACCGATGGATGACACATGTGTTGAAAGATAATTTTATTCTAAATGGAAATTTATAACACTGAGACTGATTGGCAGTTGTGAATGACTTATTGACTGAACTCTAATTTAACGATGGATGACACATGTGTTGAAAGATAATTTTATACTAAATGGAAATTTATAACACTGAGACTGAGCATTAGATATTAAGATTTAAGTTAGAAGTTTGATGTATGACATCCAAATGGCAGCAGGGGTCTCTTAAGAGCTAATTGTAGGTGATTTTCTTCCTGTGTCTGTGTTTGTACATGAAATATTTTGATCAATATTTGAGCATCAAGTGTGCAAAGAGAATTATCAGGCAAATTATTCATTGTATCCCAGTGACAATTGCATCCTTTGCAATTGTAATTTATTATAAATATTATAGTTAATTGGTCCAAAATCTGACTCATTCTATTCAAAAGGTTTTGCAAGTAAAGTTAGTTTGTAAAAAATTTTGACAACAAATTATAAATTGCCATCATAAAATACAAAATGATTTGAAAAACTTTAACCGAAGTCAGTTGATACATTTCCTCTCTTGATATTCAAAAGTTTCAAAATAGGTTTCAATTTGCAAATTAAAAGTCTTTAAAGAGGATTTTCTTCTGTCATTGTTTAGTTAATAGTTTCTCAGAGAAGTAAAATAAATGGATTTAAATGATGCTTTCAATTTGTATTTAGTACAAATTGGATGACACTAATACTGACATTGAAAGCAAAATACTTTTTTAGCCAGTATTATTCATTTATTCAGAAAATTAGCATTCAAAGAGTTCTCTGATGATAAAGAACTCATTTACAAATTGTGTACATGGTCCATCAAAAATGACTCAATTACCATACAAATAGTTCAACAAAGCGTGCAGAAATTTTAATTGGCGAGGAAATAGTATGTCAAATAGTATTACTTTCTGAATAATCATGTTCAAGTAATAAACATCTCATGACTGAAAGTTTTTTATTTTCCCCATTTAAAACTTGTGCGTGCTTTCAAGAAACTAATACAGGCTGGCGCATAAGTAACGCACCCTTTTGAAGGTAAATTTTTAAGATTTATTACCGCAATGTACAATGGGTATCTGTAGACAGGATCCAACATGTAAGTAAACTTTAAGAGTTCCTCTATTGCTTGCAATTAACTCTATCGTTATACCTTTCATAGTTAATTTATTATTATTTTTTAAAAGAGTGTGTTATTTATTTGCCACCCTGGATATCTCACTTGATGATACTCTTAGTTTAAAATACTTTGAAATAAGAGGTCATAAAACTTCCTCCACTAATGTTCTCATCAAGGTTTAAAACCAATTACAGAAGGAAAAATGTTTCCAACTACATGGCAATAAATATTATGAATTACTCTAATCAATTCAAAAAAGTCAATTTTATGTAAAATATTTTGCGCATTACTGCCAAATATTCTGAAAGATATTCTAGTATGAAATTGTGTTGATAGCAACACTATCATGGTGGCAATGAATCTTTGCGCACAACTATCTTTTGAAATGCAAACTCTAAAAAAATTATAGCATTAAGCAACTTTATCACAGTTATGCTGTATCTTTGTTTAAACTTTTTTCAAATGCTTACTCTTAAATGATTATCATGGGATTAATCCATTCGCCACATGTGTACCAAATGGTAAATTGCCCATTCACGTACCAGTATAAATAAGTGACATTTCATCTGTTTTGCGACTTTTTTAAAAAATTTATTGTAATCATTCGAGGTAGTGATGCCAAAAAAAAGGTTTTATTTGATAGCAGTTCAAAAAAAAAACATGTTTTTATGTGTTTTTATTTTTAATTTTTTTTGCACACACTCAAATTTTGTTAGGTATATGTCTGTTTTTTTTTGGTCACATAAAATAAATTATTATCAATGTTTTTAAGTCATGATTTTTCGTAATAAAAACATCAAAAGGAAACCATACAGTAAAAGTGGTGGCAGATAACCCACAATTACCTATAGGAATCTAAGAGGAACAGCCAGAGCCACAGAACTTATATTGATGGAGTCAAAATTCAGAGCTTACTATCTCTACTATGTCTGATTTTATTTTTATGTGATCAAAATATTCAGATATAGAAGAGATAATAAGCCCTGAATTTTGACTCCATCAATATAAGTTCTGTAGCTCCTGCTGTTCCTCTTAGACTCCTCTTGGTAATTGTGGGTTATCTGCCATCACTTTTACTGTAGGGTTTCCTTTTAATGTTTTATTACAAAAAATCATGACTAAAGAACATGGATATTGATATATTTTATGTGACCAAAATAAACCATGCTGTTTTTTTTAAAAAACCTTTTTTACTAAAAAGTCATGAATAAAAAACTGGAAATTAATATATTATGACCAAAAAACTATGCTGTTTTACTTTACATGTTTTTTACAAAAAATCATGATTTTTAAAAAATCAAACATCATATTTTTAAAAATCATGTTAAAAAAAAATCATATGTAAAAAACATGTAAATTAATATATTTCATGTGACCAAAAAACCATGGTTTAAAAACAAAAACGTTTTTTACAAAAAAATCACGACTAATAAATATGAATATCAATATATCTTATATGACCAAAAAAAACATGCTATTTTATCACAAAAAATCATGACTAAAAAAATAATATATTTTATGTGACCTAAAAAAACCCCTGCATTTTTTTTAAAAGCATGTTTTTTTTTACAAAAAATCATGACCAAAATACCTGGATATTAATATGTTTTATGTGACCAAGAAACCATGCAACTTTTTTCACACTTTTTGGTCAATATGCAGTGAAATGCGCCCACAGAAATTAAAAATTCCATTCCAAAGAATCACTAAAGGATCACATTTAAAAACGTTTCACACGAATGACATTCTGCTCGCTGATGCGTTATTTTTAAGTTTTTCAACTTTGAAATTTTCGTGTTCCATAGCAGTTCCAGTCAGTTGCGCGCTTGAGCTGGAGCTGTTAGAGTACGTTTGGGAACATGTAGTTTATTATTTGCCAACCCTGGATCCTGAACCCACTTCTAGGATGTTTTAGGTAACATCACAAGAAACGTTATCACCCAAAAATTTTAGCAGGGCTGGGGAAGTGAATACTTGAATCTACGGTATTCACTCCTACGCTTTTGCTAATGTTCTACCATATTGAAACTGATGTCAACTGCATGTTGATTTCAGTATTCACTACCCCAGTCCCGCTAATATTTTTGAGTGATAACCATTATTGTGTTATTAACCAAAACATCCTAGAAGTGGGTTCAGGCTCCGCGGGGTTGGCTAATAATAAATATATACAAAGTACCCAAGCGTACTCTAACAGCTCAAGCGCGCAACGCAACTGCCATGGAAGACTAAAATTCAAAACTTGAATGACTCGAAAATAACGCATCAGCGAGCAGAATGTCATTCTTCTATAACTTGTTCAAATGTGTACCTAGTGATTCTTTGAAATGGAATTTTTAATTTCCGTGAATGCATTAAACTGCATATTGACCATTTTTTTTTACAAGAAATCATGTTTAAAAAATATGGATATTAATATATATATTTAATGTGACCAAAAAATCAATGTTTTTTTACATGTATTTTGTACAAAAAAGTCATTGAAATCCATTTCTGGTCACGACTTCTTTATAAAAAAACATGGATATTAATACATTTTGTGTGATCAAATAACCATGCATTTTTAAAAAAAATTTTTCCAAAAAATCATGATTAAAAAACATGGGTATTAAGATACTTTATCTGGCCAAAAAAAAAATTCTTTTAATAAAAAAGGTTTTTTTCACAAAAAGTCATTAATATCCATTTTTCAGTTCATTTTTTTTTTTTAAAACATTTTTCTAAAATAGCAAGGATCTTGGTTACATAAAATATATTAATATCCACATTTTTGTGGTCATGATTTTTCTGTAAAAAAGATGTTTTTTTAAAAAGCAGCATAGTTGTATGGGTCAAATAAAATATATTAATTTCCATGTTTTTTAGTCATGATTTTCTGTAAAAAAATGTTTTTTCAAAAAAGCAGCATTGTTTTTTTTGGTCATGTAAAAATATTAATATCCATGTTTTTTAGTCATGATTTTTTGTAAAAATTACATTTAAAAAAACAGCATGGTTTTTTTGGTCACATCTCTATCAATGACCTTAAGTAACAATATATTATTACAACACACCATTTGGGAGAGTTGAAGGTGATTCACCTACATTGTAAAATAAATGAAATATCAAAACATGAAACCACAGAAAATGAAAGATTTCATACAACCATAGAAAACTATGAATTAAGAAGTGTGCTGTTTTATTTTATAATCTGACATGAAAATAAATAATATAATGTGGATCATATTCTTGTTGAGTTATTTTCAAACAAAATGTTAAAAAAAAAAAATATCCTTTTTTTTTTTAGCCATGGTTTTTTAAAAAAAACATGTTTTTTAAAAAAAATACAGCATGGTTTTTTTTAGTCACATCTCTAATTCGAGGTAAAATGTATCGTGCAGTTGCATTTGCAAATTTCTTAGAAAGGATAAAAAATGTATTTGAGCAGTAAAGTCAATTTGCTTATTCTGCTACTTACAACCTTACCAAACCAACCATTAACAGCCTCGGATATGCAGGGAACATGTTGAGAAACGGTCAAAAAAATGTTTTACCCAATTGTTCCACTATATCATTGATTTTTTTAAGATGTTTGACTGCTTCTCTACTTTGAACAATTTCTCATCATTCTCATGTTCAGCATGAGGAAGTTGTTCTATATTTGATGAAGAACAAATTTTTCCTTTAAAGCATGTACAATTTGGTATTTTCAATGATAATGAAACAAGAATGTTAAACATTAGCATTTAAAATGGCCATTTAATGTTGCTGTTAAAAATCCTGAAACACGAAGCTGAAATTAATTCTTGAAAAATTGATAATCCTTGAATTATTTGTTGTTCATTAACCTTATAAATTATCCAATAAGAATATAATATAAAATTTACACATTTTAGTGATGAAATGTTATAAGCTAAGGAACGATTTATTACAAAACTGAATCTGGAGAAAATGGAATCATTTGTCCAATTAATCAGAAATTTTTTCTAACTTTTTCTAATCTGTGTCCTGCAATCCTGAAATTACACACTGTGTAAGAGAGTAATAATTGCATTTCCATTTTTGTTTATGACTAGCTGACCACATGTAAGACATCATCAGATTAAACTTTTAGTACCAAAATTATTTTGGATAATCTTGAAAATTTTGTAAATTTGTCATTCCATTTGAAAATTTTATTCATGAATATTTACAAATTTTCTACTCTGGTTATGAGAGCCCAAATGTAAGAATGTATCCATTTCTTTATTTGCCTGTCTCAGTAGCAGTAATGAAAGCACTTTGAAGAATTATCAGTTGCTCAGAAAATGTGCCATAAAACTGCAAGGTTGAAAGTGAGGCTAATATTTTATAACCTCAGTGTTCTAACCAAATGCAAGTGAACTATTTAGTTCAATTATTTGTGCTTCAACAAGTGCTCTGGTTTTTCATGTAAGATATCAAAGGAGCCCTAATTTTGAATGAATATTTGTTTATGGAATTATTAAGCAGCAAGAATCCTGAACTCCAAATGCAAACTTGATTTATGTCATAATCTAAATACAGTGCTGATGACCGTTTTTATGAAATGGTTCATGAAATTTGTTAATTCTTTGATTGAAGTTAATGAGAGTTTATAATATTGATGTTATGTAGTATTCTTTATTGATCAACCTGTTGATTTTGAAAATAAATGTGTAATGGTGCATGCTATATTTCAATTTTAGGTCAAATACTGATTGAAATGTCAACTTTGGTCAGTTGTTACTACAATTAAATAGATGTTTTAAAAAATTTTCAAAGTTGTTTTCTATTCACCTTTGGCAAGTAAATTTTCACAATGAAATTCAAATTGCTTGCAAAGTTGATTATCAATATAAAACATTGGAAATCGATTGAGTTTTACAAATCTAGTGCTGTACTAACCAATGCCAATGTAAATCAGAACTGAGCAGTTTTCAATGTTTGCTCAAATTGATTCATACTTATTTATTGAGGAAGCATATTTGGTCAATAATAAAGTTATTGTGTTTGCAGTGCCACATGTCCAGAAAGATCCTGCAGCTCGAATACCTCTGCAGCAAAGCTTCGCTTCCTTCCCCTCGTACTCCAGCCCTTTGACCTCTGTTCCTGCTCCAACTGATCCATATTTCTCAAATTTTTACATGACTTCTTATCAAGTAAGTTATAATCGCTGAAGATCTTGGCTTTTGTAATAACCGCCTGAGCCATGATACTTTCCAATCAATGTGCGTGAGAAGAAGGGAAATTTTATCTTCCACATTGTAATTTTAGAAACCTTTTTCTTAGTTCTCATCAGGAGGAGACAACTATTGTATCTATGAGAATTAGCACTCCCAGGGGAAAATGTGTGGGGGCCTGAGCTGAGAGTTGCATAGGCCTTTTGTTTTGTTTAAATTAAACTGTTTTTTGTTATGTTAAGGACCACCTCTTTTTGATTCACTGCTCTCCTGTTTTTCAGCACCTACTACACGCTTTTTTTTCAATTTTTGTCTTGTTTCATGAACTTCTTTCTCAATTTAATGTTTCTATGCCCCTTCTGCATAGATTCCATGTTCCCTTATTTATCTCCATACTAAATGGTGCCTTCCTCTTTCCTCTCTCTTTAAAACGTTCATGTCTTTAGCAGTTGGGGAGGCTTAAACTAACATAATCTAATCTTTGCTGAAAATAAGATGGATCTTCAAACTCATCAACAATCTAATGTATTTTGCAGTGTTGGTGTTAGTTATTTTTTGTAAGAAAATATTCCAAACTTTTGAATTTATTGTTAAAAGAACTTGACGGCACTTTCTGTGTTGAATTTGATTGTAATATGTTTTGCATTTAATGATTGACATTATTATGCGTGTTCCTTTGGCATAGTCTTTCTTATCTATCAATGTTTTGGTTGCTTTTGAAGGTCTGTATGCATTAGCTGGAAGGGCAGTGCATTTGAGGAGCTCCCTACTGCTGTGGAAGTCAGTTCATTCTTACCCTAAATTCTGAAATAGGTGACTGATGTTAAAAGACCAGGTTTTAACTGCTACTTGTGAGTATATGTCTAATATAATAAAATTTCAAACAAGATGAACACTATAAGCACATGATGAAAACATGAATGATGGAATGAGTTGATACTTGCTCATTTGCAAAAAAAGAGAAAGGTAGGAATGCTGGTTAAGGAGATCTTTATTTTGAAGTACAATGAGCTCAGTAACTTTTAGGTGACATAGAGTTAATTCCTGAATTTTTTTTTCTAGCCTGTTGAAGACATACTTCATTGAATTCTTACTCCCATCTGTCAAATGCAACTGCATTATTTTGGAACACATCTTGAAATATAATGAAGCTTCAATTGAAGCAACTAAGTAAAGTTTCAGTAGAAATGACACTTTCATTACAATTGGTTCATAATCAAATGAAGTTTCAAGCACTCATTGATTGGTTAATAAATTGCTGTGTGATTTGGATAACTGTTTTCATCAGGGTATTGATATCCCAGTTTTGTATGAGATGCCTATTTTAAAATGTGAATAAATGAATTCATGTCATACTTGGGTACTATTTTGTGCCATTCACTTTTGCATGTGTGGATATTTCCTATGCTTCTATGTTAGGTTCATGTTCAGTTCTATTTAAGATTGATATTTGCGTTTGTTCTCTTACTTTAAATGTTTCTTTAGTTGCTGGCTTCTTTTGAATCTAGTGTGGTATAAGTGCTCTCAAATTTGTTTTTTCTGTACTACAATTTGGATTCATTTTCTTTATCATTAATACTACTACTAGTTTAGGTGTTGAGGCATTTATTACTGATTGAACTCTTATTTTTGATAGGTGAGCATTGCTTTCTTATTTTGTATGTGTAAGTATTGGACAGTGTATTATTTGATTGAATTCTTAATATAATTTTGTGAGCCATTTTTTAGTGGTTCACCAAGGCAAGGCCAATTATTTATTTCATCAATGAATTTTCTTGGAAAGTTAAATTACTTTTCAAATTGAGAGAGTTATCTCTAATAGTAAATTAACATGTGCATCAGAAATTATATTCACTCTCATTGGATGTATGTATGGAAGCCTCCTTCAGAAAGAACTGGACTATACCATCCTTTGATGATATAGAATGCTAGCATTCTTGCTGATGGACCTTGTACATTTTTGGAGGCCCATTCCTATAGATTTGGATCTGAGAACACTGTAATGAAATAAGATACTGACATCTTTTGGGTAACTGATGGATCTTATACATTTCTAAAGACACAGTTGTATGAAAAACACTTGAATAAAATGTTATTAGGAGAACACTTAAATAAAGTAGGAGGATGCAGTGGCATTTGTTTGGTGGCAGATAGATAGATCTGGTACATTTCTAAAGGTCCAGTCTTATGAATTAGAGTCTGCAGATTGTGGAATGAAGTAAGATGCTAGCACAGCATTTTTGTGGTTGCTGATGGACTTTGTACATTTTTGTAGGCCCAGTCTTATGGAGTTGGCTCTGAGAACACTTGGAGCAATGGCAGTGACCACCTGCAAACAACGTTTCTCAACACGTATGCTGGACATGGCATGCCAGGCTATGATCTGCACAACCACAACCAAGGTAATGGGTGGTATCTATTTATGACCTTTGTGGTGTTCATGGTAATGATGAACGCAGTTCTTTTATCAGGTTTTACTGATTATTAGTAGGAATTTTGAACTGTGCAATTTTTATTTTTACAGACCTTTTTTTAGCCAAAAACCCATTTTGTAGTTGAATGCACTTGTTTTTAATAAGGACCTAATTTCTGTTTTAGATAAATTATTGCTCATCATCATCATCATTGATCAGAACTCATCTTAAAAAAATGCTAATTAAAAATGCTACCTGCCAAATGATGAAAAAAATTATAATGTAGGTAAACTTTAGGTAGTTACAAAGATAACCAGAAGCAATTTGTGGTAAATGTATATTACTGTACACATTAGAAGCCTCTTTTGCAAAGCTTTAATGATGTTAATTACAAAGATTTAAGCATTATAACACTTCAAAAAATAGTATTCAATCATGCATAGCATCTGGACATTGGACATTTTAAAACATTGTATTTTTAAATTAGTTTTCTAGTCTTTAGAGTGTCTGGAAATGTAAATGTGTTGTCTCTTACCCATAATAACCTTTGTGAGAATGTGTAGTTTGTTCATTCAAATGCATCAGCAACAAGCCACATTCTTCTGCTCTATGCTAGATCTTGTGTCACACAACAGGTTCAAATTAAGTAAATTAAGCTGCACCTTACCCACAATAAATTTGCTGGAACACAAACACAAAAAGATTGCACTTTATAATTGTCTGATCAAAAACTTTCCTCAAGTGAAAGTGGTAGAAACTACATACCGATTTATGTTGTGTTCAACATGAATATGTTCACCATTTGTCAGTACTCCAATTTGCTTTTGTAGTTATTGTTGGTTTTACCCCAAGATTTTTCAAGCTATTCTTTTCTTCTAAGAAGGTCAAAGCACATTGACCTGATGAGGATTTGTTTCAGAAATAGTGGCAATCATAGTACTTTAAAGTGTAAAGGTTTGGCGAGGGAAGCAGCTGTAACGAATTAGCACCATTAGCACCAAGGTTCGTTGTTTTGTCCTAGAATTGGCTTCCTATAAGTTCATAATGCAGTATTTTCCTTAAACTGCATTAATGAAAGTAAGCTTGTCTGTCTGTGTTATGAGATTCTAAAATGTGATAAAAAGTAGTTAATAAAATTAAAAGATTAGGAAACCACTTCTGATCATAAGAAACTAACGACAAAACCTAGCATATTTTTCCCAGTTTATCTGTTGTGTTCAGCTGTTGAAATCATTAAAACTATTTTCCTTCAAGTGTCCTTAATATTTGCTCCAGAATGTCTGAACTTATTTATCAGACTTTGAATTATCATGTATATTGTTGGTTTTTCACACAAATGATGCAGATTTAGCAATCAATAATTAGTTCTGGTGACTGAATCAAATATAGAGTACATCAAATTCATGCACATTATTGATGGAAATGTAATTTATTATATTCTTATTGTTGGGATATACAGTGAAACCAAACCTATAAAAATTTACAGAAAATGACACATTTAAGAAAAGTTGCTGCTTAACATTGTTTCTTTTTACAAATCCTAATAATTGGTTTTAACATTTTCTGAAAAGGCTTGTTCTATTTTTTTTGTCATAAAGAACGTGCTTATTTAGAGTACATGCTAGTTTTAAAGTGGAATTGATTAGTCATGATCTGGCTCCAGAAGTAGTGGATTTATTTAATTGAAAATATTATTTTGAATTTGTTTCACTAGTTTATTGTTCATTGCTTTGTTTGATTATTTGATAGTAGTGAAGGGAATGACTAGGTTAAAATACGTTTTTAAAGGCAAGATATATAAGTAAAATGGGTTGTTCAATTGTTAGAAACATAGAATGGTCTAGATGCACATGTAAAGTTTCAAATTTAACTTTGTTTTCAATTTATTAATCAATTCAATTGGTTGAATGATAATATTGAATTTTTTCCTTAGGACCGTTAGTCCTTACTCTCAGCTCCATCCAATTTTAGTGCGCAAAGTACTGAAATTATTCAAACATGGAGTACATGTATTTGCCATTGCTTGAGTGGATGCTCTTGAGTAAAATCATGCAATAGTTTTCATTTTCTCATTACTACTTGCTGTCTAGAGACTATTGCGTTGTATAACGTCTCAAGAATATTAAGTCATTGCACTGTGTTGTTCCATCTAAGACTCAGGGGTCTTAGATGCCAAAGAGCCAAAATCATTTTGATTTTTCCACCATTGTCTATTATTTCTAGAGTAGTCACCGAGTTCACTCCGTGAGCGAACATGCGTTTGCTAAATTGGATAGTTAAATTACTATTGTGTATTATCCTGGGCCGGATTGATCACACTGACGGGCCGGATTTGGCCTCCGGGCCGTAGTTTGGAGACCACTGATCTAAATCCTATATGATTATATATGCACTGATTATTGCTTGATTTTTCTGACAAATATGAGCCTTTTCTTGTGTGGGTGGGAATGATTTAAAAATGTCACAGCAATTAAGTATACACAAATGAGTAATTCATTGAGACATTTTTGTGTTCAACTTCATTGGTTGTGAGTATATTTTTAAAGCTTATTGCTTCCTTTGTGCATTGAGGTAATTATGTAAGATAAAAGGGTGCTCATTACTAGGTAGACAGCTCAGTTTAGGTAATCCTTACGAAAGGAAGAGGAGGGCAGGAGCCTCGTACAAGAACCTAATGAACCTGAAAATTGTACAGTTAGCCTGCAGAACTCAAAAATAATCCTAAAACTCCAACACCTCACTAGATCTAACACCTGGGAATATTGCTATGAGTGTACTGATATCTTGAGACGTTCTTAGCTTACGCTTTAAATGGCCCCGTTGGAGGAGTTTACACCCCCTTTGGACAATAAGAAGGGAAATAAAAGACAGACGAAAATAGAAACAGTCTACCTCTTTCTACCATGCACTATAATCAGCACTGGATAATGACAACATCCAGAAGAGCATTTCACTGATTATATTTAAATTTAAAAGTGCATAAGTTATCATCAGCAAAAATGATTATGCTCTCGAAATAAACACAGCAAATAATAGAGCAAACACGACACAACCATGGGAAGCGACAACACATGAAATCGGTTGCACAACAAAAAAGAAAAAACATGCATGAAGAATACTAGCAATACCGAATGATATCAAGTTGCGCTTTTCTACATACAATCGTTTTAATTATTAACACAAAAATAGCACAAGCAAAATAATGGAGTTTCAGCACAATCTGTTCATAAGAGTGGTAAAGCATGAAATCTATGACACAAAACACATGACAAATGCTCACAATACCTGACGATGTTATGTTGCACTTTCTGCGTACACTCAGTTTAATGAACCATCCAATCCCTAATTAAATTCGTGAAAGGACCGCATTACGAGTTCACTACACAGTACTTCTTCACTCATTTTGGACTGTCCCTTTTCACGTGTTGTTGGTAGTCATCAGAGTGAAGTGCCGCCCTGCTAACTGCTCTGATGCCGGGTACGTCGTGGCTCTGAGTCATGCCGGTACGCGTTCCGATGCTGTTGCCTCTTGCCTTCCGATTTCTCGTTTCTGCTCTCACTGGTGCGTGTACTTGCTGCCGGGATGTTTTGATGCGTTGATGGTCGTCGCTTGGAATAATTAGGCACGCTATGCAGACTCAATTGGTGCACTGGTCATTATTGCTCAAAAAGACTGAAACGCTGTGCAGGCTCGTCTGCGCACCAAGGCTGAGTCCCTAATTTTGTGGTGCACATTGCTGCACTGAAGGGACTTGAATGCTTGGAGGTTCATGTAGATCGAAGTCGAGCGTCAAGTCAATTCGTTTCAATGCTGTGCGCCTTGCCATCTAGTTTCTTGCTTCCAGCGGTCACCGGTGAAGCGTAAGCTAAGAACGTCTCGTAATGCTGAACTCACTTGCAAAAACCAATTGAGTATGGGTTGTTTTCATTTTCTCATGCTTTTCTACCAATTCCCTCTATTACTCAGAATCCAATGCTTTTGAAAATTTCATTAGATGTTTTTTGTCAGATAGCCTCCAGCTTAAAGTATACAGGTAATTTGGCTAGTGTATTTTGTGATGCTAGATTACACAAGAGGAAACACACTGGGCTTTAGATTTGGCAAGTATTTTGGCCTACGTTCAACAGCAGGCTTCCTTTGTTGACTTGCAAACTCAAATGTTTACCAGCAAGCTTCTGATGCTTAGTAGCATTGGCAATGTATTGTAATTTTGAATAATTTTACCTCTTTGAATTCATTGTCTAGTTCAGATGACCCCCTTCATTTCCCATGTGTTGAGAAAGTGTGGCCTGCCTGACTGATGTCTTGAAGATATCTCGGTATAAGTATTAGGCAGCTGTAGTATAAATAGATGGCCCTCACTAAACATGAACATTCTGATTTTACTTTTGGAACAACTTAGCATCTAATGGAACTACAGGCTTGTTTTAAGCACTGTTGTATATTTCAAACATATTTTGATACTCTCGACTTCAGGCCTTTGGTGATATTCTTGACACAAATTTTTTTTTTAATCAATAGTAATGATTTTCAGTCATTTGAGTATCTTTTAGGAATCTACACTGGATAAAAAAAAAGTTATGCGTGATTTTATCGATCCCTTCATTTTTATTCACAAAGGAACATTTATTGATATGAGGTTAATGAGTTTTGGGAATCAGGAAGTTGAGCTGCTGAACTATATTTTCAATTTTTTGTTTTAAGTTGTGATAATTTTGCATCCCAAATTTGTACAAATATGGGATAATTATCTACTGTGGAATTCCACTACATTTCCAAAACATAAATTTTCCCAATGGCCCTCGATTTGGTTCATGGAATAGTTTTTGTTGCTTCAATTATATGATTACTGCTGTGATTGCTGTATTATTTGGCCAATCACTTAACCTGGTGGGCAAAAAATTGACTGTGTCTTGCTATGTTGGATTGCTTATAGATGCCAAAAATATATCTAGTAGGTTTTCCATATTTTCTAACTGTGGTCATTGCATCCCTGGAATTTTGAGCAATTGATCATAAACATTTTATAAATGAACTTGGTTATAGCATTTATGACATCAATGATGGTCTTCTGCAAGAATAACATTTAAACTATTGTATAAATCTTCAGTTATGGTTATTTCACTGTCACAAACGTACAGTAGTTACTTGACTGTGCATTTGCTAATTGATCCACTAAATATTGCTGAACTCGATATGGTCTGACGTACAACATGTTTGTCATTCCAGCTCATTTCATGGTCTGATTAGCTTAACGCATTTGAAATTATTTAAATGCTAGAACTAAATATGCGTACTTGTTTAAGTACAGTAAATTACCTGCTGTTACTACTCATTTAAGAAAAGCTAGTGTATGTGGAGATGATTTGGTTACAAATGGGAGGCTCATCACGATCGAATATTTGTCAGCTGCGTATTTGCTTCAGTTTAGGTCCAGTAAAGAATTTATGTAGCAGACTTGGTGATGAGCCATACCACATGATAACTGGGGTCCAAATATTGTGGCTTGGTGAAAAGCCATGATTGCCTTGTTTCTTGAAGGAATGTTGGGGGCTGCTGCTGCCCAGACCAACTTGAGTGGCAACACTTGTGGTCCTGGCGCCCCTTCGAGTGTGCTGCAGTCGGGCTTCAACCCTGACTATCACCACGCCGGTACCTCTTCATTCCTGCTTGCTTTTTACATTATACTTCACTATCTTGACCTTATAACAACCAAATTTTTTTGGTCTTGAACAAAATATTACTATAAGTTCTCCTAAATTATCATAAATGAAACCCAGTAAATGTGAACTTTTCATTGAAGTGCTCAGAAAATAAGAAATGTGAGTGATTTCCTAACGTCCTTCAAAAAGGATGGTGGTTGATATAGGGTTAACAATGCGACACTGTCATGCCTTGCTCTGTGGAGGTCAAGTCTTCTGTGTCCTACTTGGTTCTATCTACTTCTGTTTGTGCTCTTCAATGAATATAAAACATTAGTTTAGTACTCATAATTCTATGTTTGTATTACTTTAGAAACTGAAGCGTGTCATGATGCATTAGCATAGGTTATTTAGGTTAGTTTTCGTGCAGAAGTTCTTTTTTGGTGTTGCATTCAGAACAGTTTTCTTGCAAATGGATTCAGGTACAATTCGTGGTGGTCATTTGTCCCCTTCTAGCTTGAAAATCATGGCTAGTTGATCTTTTTCCTAAAACTTTTGACACCAGTTGACCATTTTCAACTTGAAAATCTTTATTTGAATATTTTCTACCTAAAAATTCTTGTGGTTTACTTTTTCGTCAAAAATTCTAGTCAGTTGACTTTTTAATCTGAAAATTCTGGCCCCTCACAGAGATGCAACTATTTATTAAATCTGTGAGAATTCATGAGAAATAGCAAGGTCCTATCTGATGTTAGGTAGGCCATGTTGAAATAGAGGACATGTTTTGTTACAGATCATCTTTTCTTGGTTCCCTGGTGTCTTGGTTTCTAGCACCTTTTATTTCAACTTTTGCCTTGTTTTATGAACCTTTTCAGGCTTGCTGTTTTTAAATGCAGTGAGTAGAGATACACCTTGTGCATAGAATAGATTCCCAGTTTCCTCAATTCTAGACTAATTGGTGTCTTCCTCTCATGGGGACACCTTCGTTTTTTGGGAGACTTAAACTAAGGTATAATCTAGTGTGAACTTGGTAACTGATGTTGCTTTGTTGCTTCTTTGAGTCGAAGCTCTTTGTTCTTATGAGTAGAAGCTGGAGGTTGTTGAGAAGACTGCCCTCGAACCACTTTGTTAGTTAGGTTAGGAGATGAACTGATGATGCATCAACTAATGTCTTTCAGTTGAACCAGTATGGTATTGGATTTTTCCTCTTTTGAAAAAGCAGGATAGCAAAGAAAAAAAGGAGAAAGAATACTTGAAATTAAGGGGAACTGTGAAGCAAAAGGAATGAAAAATAATAAATTACAGAATTATTGAGAACAAATCGGAAAACTAGTGATCTAATCAAGCCATTTACAGATATACCTGAGAACCAAATCTGAAAATTAGGTAAAGACTCACAAAATGCAAGCAAGTTGTTTTAAAATATTGGCTCAGAACTAAGTTTATTAACCAGAAGTAAATAAATGGAACGTAATTAGAAATAGAAAATAAGTGCTGATAAACGGAAGTAGCAAGATAATAGTAACAATCAGTACTTGAAAGTTTAGTGTAGTTCACAAATTCCGTCTGTTCTGTAAGAGTCTGGATGAGACTACTTGGTGGAATAAGAAAAAAGTGCCCAAGGTTATCTTCTCATCACCATAAGGAATGATTAGTCTTACATAAACATCAAAGGAGAATATTCCACATTGGTATTAGGGAAAATAACGTTTTGGATGTCAAATTCGGGTTTCTAGCAAAATAAACTGCACAGTATTGCTCATAGAAGTACATGCAGTGATCACATCTAAGATTTACCCAATCAAATGCTTTCTTTGTGACTAAAATGTGATTAAACTAAAACACTTGGAGAAATTATGAGCATTCTTAACAATTCTACAGAAATCAATGGTAGATGAGAATCAAAAGTTTTAAAAAGATCTAGATCTAGTCCCTCTCAGGGGGGATACAACAATTGTATCTATGGGAATTAACACTCTCAGGAGGAAAATATGAGGGCCCGAGCTGAGAGTTAGGTAGGCCTTTTTATTTAAATAAGATATTTTTGTTATGTTAAGGACTTTCTTATTTCTGGTTCACTGCTGCCCTGTTTTTCAACACCTACTACTTTCTTCTTTGACTTTGTTCTTGTTTCATAATCTTCTTTCTCAACTTACTGTTTCTATGCCCTTTCTTCATAGAATACACATTCTCTCAACTCCATACTAAATGGTGCCTTCCTCCTTCCCCTCTTTGGATTGTCATTGTGGCAGATAGGGAGGCTCAAACTAACTAATAATCGAGTCTTTTACCGTCCTCTGTTAGAATAACTAGCGCAATTAAATGAAAAGGTTGAACCAATGTGGTAAAATTAATCAATTGGAAAGCAAAGTGGAACACAATGGCAGAAGAGTAGATAAAATGCAAGACAAATACATTTTTAGGCATCCATTAACCTGTATATCTCAGAAACTTTTTAGATTCTCCAAAATTCAACAAAAGCACACTTGAAAAAGGTCATGCCGCATCATAACACAAAGAATGGAACAAAGTAACCAAGGATGTATGCGATATCCAAATTTGGGTCAATGGAATGCTGAATGCTTATATGCCATTGAACCCTATTTTTGAGTTTGTTCTTTCATGAATCAGAAACTTATGAATGGTTTTGAAAAATGTAAGACCTGTGTTATGCTGGCTTGATCAAGAAATCAATTGTGCATTCATTTTCGTGTAGAAGTAGTCGTTCATGCCTGCCTGCGTGATACTTACGTTTGAAGGCTGAACTCAAGGTCAGGGTGATACATTGTAGCGAGTGTTCCATTCAAGAAGAAGGGAGAAGCTTTTGAGGAAAATGCTAATAGGAAAACCGATAATTTTCACTATGTGGCAAATGTTAAATGTATGGGAGATCTAAATTGTCATTTTTCAGGTAACAATGCCAATTCTTGGGCGGCCGAGAGTCACCAGCAGAAAAGCTCAAAACCTGGAAACCACAACTACGACGATGTGAATCGCAGCGGCTCCCTAAACTGTGACTCTGAGAATAACTTGAGTAAGAGAGATGGTTCACTGGAGCAGAGCGTGCGTTCCCTATCCCTCAGTGATAAGAACACTGCAGAGTCGAGCGCACCAGAGCCGCAGCCTGCAGCCAGCCATGATACGGCGTCTGAAGGTCTCACTCTTGTATCACAGCCGAAGAAGAGCATGTCGTGGGCAAACATTGCCTCCCAGCCTGCCAAGCAACCGCCGGCTCGTCGGAAGGAGAAGACCGTCTTGAACTCTCGCCACATGGATATTGGCACATGGGACAACAAAAATGGCCCCGGAGCCAAACCTTCTGCTCCTATTCCAGCGCCGCGTCCAGCGTGGGAGCCGCCGCGCACCAGCGCGCGCACCTCCACCACCTACACCAGCCCTGCGCCTCCGCCTAGCCAGCCCCCGGTGGTGCCCCAGCAGGAGGTGTCGCCGCCGCCTTTCCTGCACCAGATTCAGCAGCAACAACAGCAACAACAACAGCAAAGCCAGCAGCAACAACAACCACATCAGCCACAGCAGCAACCTCAACATCAGCAGCACCACCAACACCAGCAGCACCGCCAACAGCAGCAACACCATCCACAACAGCAACACCATCCGCAGCAACAACACCATCAGCAGCAGCAGCAACAACATCACCATCAGCAACAGCAACAACACCAGCAGCAGCAACAACACCATCAGCAGCAGCAACAGCAGCAGCACCAACAGCAGCAACAGCCGCAGCAACAACACCAACAGCCACAGCAACAGCACCATCAGCCGCAGCAGCAGCATCATCATCAACAGCAACAACACCAACACCATCAGCAGCAGCAACACCAGCCAAATCAACAACAGCCGCACCAGCAGCCACCGCAACACCACCATCAACAGCAGCAACACCACCACCAGCACCACCCACAGCAGCAGCAACAATATCATTCGCAACAAGCACACCACGATGCACAACAACAGCAACAGTATCCCATGCTGCATCACCACATGCCTCCTCAGGGCAACATGCAGTTACCACCAAGCGCTGCAAAGCAGCAACCTGCGCCAACTCAGCACCACGGACAGGCTGCCCAGGGGCCTCACCACCAGCCAATGCAGGCACCGCAACAGCAGCAAGCCTCTCAAGTGTCCCCTCAAGAAGCAGGGCAGCACGAGCACTACCCTCAGTACGACACAGGCTCACCTGACAAGCCACTGATGAAGCCTCCAGTCCAAGGTGCCGCTAGAGAAGCACCTCCGCTCAGCGACAGCCCTCGCCTCGAAGAGAGCACCTCGCCAGTTTTGGAAGACCTTCAACAGCGCAATAAGTACAACCCTCCCGAGCTAGACCTGGACACTATAAATGCTCGCTTCTTTGTTATCAAATCGTACTCGGAAGACGACGTTCACCGCTCCATTAAGTATGAAATTTGGTGCTCCACTGAGCATGGAAATAAGCGTCTCGACAAGGCCTTCAAGGAACAGGCAGAAATCAAGGCTCCGATCTACCTGCTTTTTTCGGTGAATGGCACCGGGCATTTTTGCGGTGTTGCTGAGATGTTGAGCTGTGTGGACTATTCATCTTCCGCATCTGTGTGGGCCCAAGACAAATGGAAGGGACAGTTCAAAGTGAAGTGGATCTACGTCAAGGATGTTCCGAATGCACAATTGCGTCATATCAAGCTCGAAAACAATGAGAACAAGCCCGTCACCAAGTCCCGTGATACTCAAGAGGTGCCTCACGAGAAAGGCAAACAGGTACGTGGTTAACGATTATTTGTATCATTTTAAGATGTGACGTATTAAATAATAGGTTTAGAAAGTCAATATTTTCAATTATATATATTGTTTCAAGATGGGATATACTATTTAATAGCTTTACAAACCTAATTTTTGAATTAAAACGTTTGTTGCAATGATGTGATTGTTCCCCCTCAAGGGGATACAACTGTTGTATCTATGGGAATTAGCGCTCCCAGGGGGAAAATGTGAGAGCCTGAGCTAAGAGTTAGGTAGACCTTCTTTTTGTTGAAATAAAAATTTTTTTGCTATGTTACGGACCACCTTTTTTGGTTCACTGCTGTCCTGTTTTTCAGCACCTACTACTTTCTTCTTCAAATTTTATCTTGTTTCACAAACTTCTGTCCTCCTTCCTCTCTTCGATATGCTCTTTTTTGGAGCGGTTAGGGAGGCTTAAACTAACCTAACCTATAATAATCCGATGTGATTGTTCTATAGGCTGAGTCAGCTTAACATTTTAATTCTGCAAGAAATTTAGAACGTTTTGATAATTTAAGCCAAAATTTTCTATTTTTTTTTTGTAATTTTAGTATCTATAATTCTATGTATCATGTGAATCCTCAATTTTTTTCTGTCATTTTTTAATTTTATTCCAATTATATTCTTTTTGCAAAAGATATCACTCAACAATATCGTTAATACGGTTTTAACATACTACGCAATTTGTGGTACTGTGGTCACAATGGAATACCGGGAGTTTTGCAAGCAGTTTTACTCATGAAGGGGTTGCAACTGTTGTACATATGAGAATTAGCACTCTTAGGGGGAGGATGTGAGATTCCGAGCTTCTGGCAAAGTTAAGCGTTTTGTTGAAATAGAATAGGTTTTTGTTTTGTTATAGAAAATCTTGTTTCTAGTTTACTACTATCAGTTTTTCAGCATCTATTATTTCTTCAGTTTCTTGTTTCACAAACTTCATTCATTCAATCTTTCTCTTTCTCTGCGCATTGTTTCCTCTGTGGGAACACACTAGTGCAGAAATTTCTAGTTCCCTTTATTGCCCATCAAATGATGCCTTCGTTTTTCTGCTTTTTAGTGCGTATTTTACATATGTAGTTAAAGAGGCTAGAACTAAATCAAATTATAAATTAAACTAATTTTCAAAAACTTTTAAACACTTTGTTTTTAAACCCTTTAAATCACGTACATGAGATTTTATCGCCTGTTCTTGTATAGTAAAATACATTACTTTATTGAAAGTAATTTCTGTAATGCATGTAAGGAAGCACCGAGTTGAGTGGCCGAAGTTGATGCGCCCTGGAAAATTCATCACAAGGCTGGCTTGCAATAACATGCCATATTTTGGGTCATAATACATAGGCTTTATTAAAATTTGTTGCAGCATTTCGTGCACTAGATAGTTGAGATGCTGCTGTGCATCACATTATGAAACACCTATTTGATGGGTTAAATGAGTAATGAAATCTTTGTATATAATTGTTCTATTACTTTCTGTGTTTAAAGTAAATTGTGTGCAATAGGGGGTTAGAATTGAAAATTTTCCTTTTCTTGCCGGTTGCCCTATCTATGTTCCTCACCTGTATTAGTTATTTCATTTGCAGGTATTACCAAGCACCCTGAATACCGTTCATGCTTTCTGTACAGAGTGTCCCCAAAAAAATGTACACATCATTTGAATGACCATTGCTCATATATTTTTTGTTTTCATTTTAGGTGTTGCTGAGTTTTCATTTGTTACATTTATATTTATTTAATTTAATGTAATTTTCTTTGGTTTAAGGCGACCGCCAGGGAAAATAGTCAGTCATTCTGGGCATATTTTTCTGAAATTTGTACCATTGGTGTAAAACGATGCGACGATCTTTTATGGACTTTAGTATTTTTTTCGTAATTTCATAAAAAGAATTGATTTTTGTAAAAAAAAATTAAAAATGGGTATTACGGAAATTATATCTATTCCTACAATTTTGAAGTTACAGTACAAGCAATACGTTTTCTAGATAGCTAAATGTATGTCTAAAATTTCTCCCTGTTTTTTAAAATTTTGATTTGTTGAATTTTAGGAATTTTTTTTCAAAAGTTTGTCTTTTTTTCCCCCATGATTTTTCATATAACTGTTGAGCGATACCATTTTACAAAAAATTGTATGCAACAGTTTGTAGCTCTCTTCAAGCCCTCTCGATTGATACATGTGCCATGCCTATATCTCTAAAACTGTGGGAGGAGAGACATTTCAAACATCAAAAACTTCAGGTTTTCAAATGAGCTTTACAAACACGGTGCACTGAGTGTTCTGCTGCTCAACCTAACTCAGAATTTGTTCACTGTGTGTTAGAATATTTTTTTATGCCAAATCATTTCGAATGTGAGCTGTATGGTGAACTCTTGCCTACTGAACGCCCAAACATGTCGTTAGGGTGGGACCGTCTCGGTAAAAACTGAAGTCATTTGCCCATAGATTTTTTGAAATTTTCACCATATGTGTAAAATGATGCTACGATGTGTTTTGTACTTCTGTATTTTTTCCGTAATTTCATTAGATATATAATTGATTTTAAAAACTGAAAAAGTGTTTTGGAAAGTGGATCTTTCAATTTTAAGGTTACAGTGTTGTTACCTGATTGGATCTTTTTTGACGAGGGGAAGTTCTTTAGGGTACTAATACAAGGATAATAATGATGGCCTCCTAACTCTCCTTATAGCCATCCCATGCCTCTAACAATTTAGTTAGGACAATTGTTTATTTAAATTTATTTCAGAATCTTAACAGGAGGCTTAAAATTAGATTACATCAAAATGAGGGACAACGAACAAACAAACCTCAGTCCACACGACCGGGGTATGGGTACAAGCCCTCAGAGCTCTGAACCACAATTAATTTTAGCTATAATAATCCAATTATTCAACAATTTTTCCAGAGCAGAGCATAAACTATATTTCAAAAACCTGACCAGTGACAACTCGCTATGAAACATTTTACTATAGGTATATTTAAAATCATTTTTATTGCAATATAATTTTTCAATTGCATAAATCACTCAAAATTCCACCTTTCCACAAACCACTCACCATGAAGTGAAAACGCCGACGCTCGCTATCGATTTGAACCATTATGACACAACTGACTTAATCCATAGCCTGCTCAACCTGTAAAACACGGAGCACAAGTGATGGAATGCACTCAATGATATAATGAAAAACGAGCTGCTCCGAGTCAGCAGTCACCGTGGAATAACCAGGTACGACGAACAGAAGCTTTACTGAACAGACTCGGAGCTGGAGCTGGGTCAATTCCCCTATTAGTTAACCTCATTTCCAGCAGCAAAACTCTGGCGTTCTATTGCAACAGAACCGGCAAAATGTTTTTAGAAAGCTAAATGTATTATATGAAGAAACATTGGAAAAAATTTCGATATTTTGATTCGTTTCTTTTTGCAACTTTTTTTTTACAAAAAATGCATTCTTTTGAATTTTGATGTGTTATTTCTGTTGTAATTTTTAAACTAAACAGATTTAAAAAAAATTTAGATCTTCTTAAGCCTGATCGATTGATATAATTGCCATTCCTGTAGCCCCAAAATTGTGGGAGAAGTAGCACTTCAAACGCCAACAAGTTCAAGTTTTCATGAGAGCCTGACAAACTCAACTGTCCGTGTAATGACGTGACTGGCTTTTCGCAAGCCTTGGCAGACGATCAAACACACCAAGCAGTGAAGCATATCGTTAAATTCTGAGGAAATTCTCTATGATACAAGCTAAAATACAGAAAATGTTTAATTTTTGGATTTTGGGGTCAAATGGTCCCCTTCCCTCTAATTGGCTAGCCGTTTGTAAGCTGTAGCAGACGAACAAACACACTTCCAGGGAATACAAGCATATCGTTAGATTCGTAAGAAAATACTGTGTAACATGAGCTAAAAAACAGAGAATCGATAATTTTTCAGATTTTGACCCCTTAAACTCATTAGACTCGTTTGTGTCAGTAAACACCAACTTAAATACAAAATTCATGAGTAATGGGCAGTCAAAGAATGGGTACATTTTTTTGGACACCCTGTGTAGAACTTGAGAACAAGCAAAACGAGTGTAGCAGAAATGTGGGGGTGTCTTGAGCATCCTTCTTTGTATTCCAGGTGATGCAAATCCTGCATTCGTTCCGCCACACCTCGAGCATTTTTGACGACTTCACACACTACGAGCGGCGCCAAGAGGAAATTAAGAGCAAGCGCAACTACATGGTTAGTTTCTCGAGTCTACTCTAATTTACTCCCTTCACCACTTCTGCAACTGCAATGTGAGTAGTTGATATCTTTCACAACTTCGAGATGCTCTATCTCTAAATAAGTGTTTGAAAGCTTCAATCGGTATTTATTTCGTTAACTCCATGCACTATTGTGTGTAGGTTTCTTTTACGCTCCGGTTTGTTCCTTTTCCATTTTAAGGTCACGTGGTCAAGTAATTACCACACCTGTTGATGAACTCGAATATATGAATAAAGCCTTTATTTACTTATTATGGGTCTCATGTTTAAACAGTATGATTGTCTTATTGATATTGGTGCGCGTCTCAACTTCTGTTGAGTCGTTAACAGGTATGCATTGGCTACAGTGCTCCCCAATGTCGCGACAAGTTTTGCTAATGCACGTCAAATACTGAATAAAGTGCATTTCTTGGTGGGAGATATCTAATGTCCCATGGATTTTACGAGCACTGTGTCTTCTCTCTTATTTTTCATTTCATTTTTGTAAGTCAGATTTTGAGCTTTGGGTAGGTTTCTCTGAAATACTGTTTGTTAGGGAATATCGGGATTGCTCACACGTCTTGGATTCTAAAAGTAGTAAGATTTTAGAGGTCAGAACTTTGAGATTTTAGAACCTTAATAACTGACCATAACTTTGATGTTGATCGGTAAAAGAGTATTCTTTATTATTTGAAGGATGGACGAGAGGGCTCATTTGTCAGTTAGGCGTGGCATGCTGTCAGGCTCTGATTTGACTCTATGCCCAACTTCTGGTCTATGTGTACTTAGTGCTCTGAGTTATTGTACCATTAAATCGAATGTTAGTAAAATTGATGTGTAGTTTCTGGACTGAAAATTCTGCAGAAATAGATAGGTCTATCTATTCAAGTACAACCGTGAATCATCTATGAAATGTTACGGTAACGATTTTTCATTGTGCTCGAAAAATTCAGCATATCTTGAGAAATTCTAAAATTATGTCATGTTTGTTTCAACTAGATGCTGTTGTCTATCTTTTATTAAATTTAGCATTAGCTAAATTCATGAGCAGTTTTTACTTTCAAAATTTAAGTTATGTGTAAATTGCAACTTATGTTCACTTTCTGAAGTTGAGAACTGCGACAGGCAGCGCATGACTCAAGGTTTTCCAATAAAATGCATAATTTACTACTAAATTGGGTACGCTGAGCTGAGGTTGTGTGATATATGTCAGATCACCTCTGATTTGGTGAAGTCTTAGGGGAGCCTATGATATAATGTTCCTACATTGAGTTTTAAATGCCTAAATTGTACCTGCTGCTTCCGCGATTTCATTCTTGTGATCGTTTTAATTAGATATGTCACAATAACCTAAATAGCCTGTCCCGAGCTAAGAGTTAGGTAGGCATTCTTTTTATTGAAATATGTTTTTAGTTTTGTTAAGGACCATCTTTTTTTGGTTCACTGCTGTCCAGTTTTTCAGTACCTCTCACTTTCTTCTACGACTTTTATCCTAACCTTCCTTCTCAACTTACTGTTTCTATGTGCACAGGATCCTGTGCGGGAACACGTCTTGTGTCTAGATTCTGCGTTCTCTGAACTCCAAACTAAATGGTACCTTCATCCTTTCTCTCTTTCAATATCTTTTTTTTTGTGGTAATGGAGGCTGAAACTCACTCTCAATCAATCAACCTACCAGAGTTGCTTTGCCTATTGCGATGAACCAGTTCCAAATTGCGCATGATTTAGGTCTGAATAGAGGTTTCATATTTATGTGGGGATTGTTTACCAGGACGGATCATCGGACGACGGTCGCCCTTCAGAGTACCGTGACTACCGCAACAACGACCAGCCGTACTACGGACACCACTATGGCGGTAGAGGAGGTCGTGGCCGTGGTTACCACTACAACAACTACCATCACCCGCAGCAATACGGCAACTACCACAACGGCGGAAGAGGTTATGGCAGAGGGCACTACGGCCACCATGGGGGCTATGGACGAGGGCCCCACAACTATGGCGGAGGTTATGATGGAGGTCACCACAACGATCGCTACCCTTCGCCTCACTACCGAGGAGGGGGCCATCACTATGGCGGACCTCGGGGCGACGGCGGCCCTCGTAACTGAAGTCGAAGTGCGAGCATTCTTCTTCTTCCCTGACTTCTGTTTTGGAACACCCCGGCAGACCTCGAGTCTTTCTAAATCTAAAATTTGTCTGTATTTTAAATGCTGTTCCTAACCTCGACAACTGGCTCCAAACTGCTGGCAAAGAAGTGAGGAAGCCTTTATGAATGTGGTAGCAACGCATCCTAATGGGACCTTCTCTGAAACTTTGCTAACACTCTAGTAGTAAAAACGGGAACTGAAGGGTCAAGTGGAAAGTTTTTGCTGGACTTTCTGGTGCGATTCGTAAGGATTGGACTTCTATCTTCCGAACTCGGAAGTTAATGTGAATTAGATTGGGATAATCTGACGCGTCTTCAGAGAAGAACATGAAGATGATGGCGTGTTAGGAAAGTGAACCATAGGACGCATGGGTGATTGATTCTTAATCCTCTATACTATAAGTCTATTTAGTATCCGTTCTGCGTTATTTCCTTGAAAAAACTCTCGTCAGTGATTTTGAAGTGCGTGTGCTATTTCTGTGGGCGTGAGGCACTTTTGAAGTGTTTATTGGAGGCTGTTTTCCGCGGACAAACTTGCTGAAAATAATATACTGCACGCCAAGGAAAGAACTGTGTGACAATAGTTTCCTTCTGTGGGTCGAGATAAAAGTGTCTTAATTATTGATCTTGTTGATATCACTTGCTCACCAAATCCATCCTGCTTCGATCATTTCACTCTTGACACACACATCTAGTAGAAATAAAAAAACATTGCACGCAGTGTCAGTTTGTTGTGAGTGTTATATTCTTTCATCTTAATGATATGAATAAAAATAAGTGTGGAGAAAATGGTGAATATTTCGTTTATGTGAAGCAAAGAGACACTGCCGGTTACTTGACTGAAATAATTGGGCAAGAAAGAACTCGACCGTGCAACAGCGCACCTTACGTCTACATAAGTGAAGTGTGTGCCAAGGGTCTAAATTCCAGAGACAATCCCTGGTATGTCAAACGTGTCAACGCTCACTCTCAAACGTAAAACATTTAGATAGTACATTAGGCTTTGTTGTTCAGCTACTTCTTCCCGCGACTGGTTTGCACTCACAAGTCGAAGTCGAGAAGGGTGAGTTTTGCAAGGCTTTGCTGAAAAGCCGTGTTGTTCAATCGGATTCTAGATTGGTCAGTCCGTAGTTTACAATGTTAGAGAAACAGCTTTTGATGTTGTTGTTGTTAAAGAATTGCTGCTCCAACTAGACTTACTCCTGTGTATCATAGACCAAATGTAGCTCGCAGTCCTCTCGCTATTTCGCTAATGTCCCCGGCCTCGTGGCGCCCTGACGCCCTTCTCACGGTCGCCTAAGGCTCTCGCAGTCTCTACTTCGTTCCTCATTTGGTGTTGTGCGCAAGCCTCAACCCTCCGGACTTGTGCACATTGAACAACAACCTTCATATTTCCTTCCATTTAAAAAATGCGTTCAGTTGAGATTCTAAAACCTTTGTATTAGCAAACTGGTCATGCTGGCAGTTTTAAAACATGAGGGTTTACCCTTAATTTCGATTGGGAACTAGTTTTGCAATGATGAAAGTGTGACAGGTGTGAAAGTGTGCACACACGTTCAGCTTCTATCCGTCTTGCGGAAGCTCCTGAAATAACCGCCGAGGCCACGCTGCCTTGCAATATGTATTTTAGTTCTTGTAGACCAAGCGTGTCTTCTATGCTGAGCCTTACCTTTTATTTCAGTAGATTGTCAAATTTTATTTTAACGGAGCCAGTCAGCCTTGCTGGGCAATGCGTTCATTTTGTTTAATTTAAAGTTAGTAAGGAGCGATTGACTTTTTCACATTTACATATTAGATTGCAATGAAAACTTCATTAAATTTCCAACTGATGGAGTTGAGCAGAGTGGAGGTGACCCGCCAGTTGAGCATTCGTCTGCCCATGCAGTGTTATTTAACCTCGGAATTTTTACGCTAAATCTTTATTATCTTCTTTATTTGCTTGATTCAGGTATTATGTCAATTTAATTTGTGATTACGCCCTTCCCTCATTACCTTGAATGTTTCAATTTTATCCCAGACCGATTCCTATAGAAGTAATAGACTCTTCCTGAGCAGCTTTTCCTGTCTAGATGATTAGTCCACGCACAACCTTCATTCAAACTTCTGATTTTCTCTGTCATAGCTAAGTTACATTTTGCTAGGTCTATTTTTTAACCAGAAGTTCTCATGCCGAGATACAGATCACGTACTCCCTAAAGCTGTTTTGTATTCAGGATACCGAAAATTCTCAACTGTTTCTTAGTGAGTCTTTAACAAAGTTCAACTGTAGCCATGCGGTACTCATTTCGCTTGGCTTTGTGTTTCTGGTACCCGAATTTGTGTTGTGGTTTTTTTACGTCTGCGCAGTAAATTGGTTATTATCGAGACTGCAAGAGCAGCAGGCCTGCTTTGTCGCAAAGTTCAGTTGAAGCTGCTACTGTGCTCTCCTTGTCCGTATCTTTGTGGGAATTATCAGGCGGTGCATGTTGAAATATGCGATAATTTGTGGAGGAGTGTTAATTTTAATCTCATTCTACTTTGAAATCACACTTGGTAGAAGTATACTTCTATCGAAATACTCACAACAGACTTCTCAATAGAAATATTTCATTTTTATTGTTACTATGCGCAAGATTCTTCCTTTTTGGGCGTTTCATGGGAAAAAGGAAATAGTCATTCAGTGTATCATAAAAATGAACTTAGTAGCGGTCTTGGCGAGCCCATTCTAAGCTCTTTTGGAAACCGTATGTGGTGTCCAAATACCTGTGACACTACGTTTTTCAGGAAAATCGAGCAACTTGCCACAGCTCTTGTTAGAGGAGTCTACTGAGAACTTTCTTCAGTTCTTAATTTTGGCTATTTTCTCGGTCATGAAAATATCTCTGTGTCTGACCTCACTGACGGATTTCTTTGTCACTGCTATTCCTACGCAATTCAGACTTCGACTTCATGCGCTCACCACCACCATCGCAACACGTGAGATAGCACAGCCCATCTCATCTGGAAGATACGTGAAAATACACATTTTGTACTTGCGTGAACTATTCTTCACAGCGATTAATTATTTGGTAAACAATTTTTATGTTTTTATTTCTCTTGCTTTCAACTTATGCTGTTGTTTGAAATACTCATAATTCAGACACGCGTTGTTTTCGTTTTGAGTGCATCTTTGCTGGGATATTTTAAAAAGACTAAGGCTGCTGCTTATGAGAGCTACATCTGCATTTTATTCAGGACTGGAAACTTGTTTTAGCGACTCTCGTAGAGTTGGTCGTCTTGGTGTGGGTAACTCGCCCATTATTTATTTCCAATGACATTTTCTTGGACTTTATTTTTTATGTGATCCCGGGGGAAAATCGCGTTCGGCTTTATTAATTAGAAAAATCTGTGGTTGATGCAGTTTGCGCAGTGAAATCTTGTTTCTGTTTTGAAGATGTACGCTCTTAATAAGTTATATTGGAGTGCGGATCTAGTCGATCCGCACTCCAGTATCATTTTCATTTTTTACTGGTCTCTGTGGGACTAAATATATTTTCCGATTTATTTCACATCCCTATTTCACTTCCTTGTTCCATTTCTTCCCTCGGTAAAATTTTCCTCCCATTTCGAAGACGAACATTCTTGCTGTAAATTTAATTTGTAAATAGTGTTATTTTGGTCCCAGTACAGTACCTACTTTGTCGGTAGGGTTTTGGGTTGAAAATTATGTACTTGTTTTCTGACAGAAACTATTCTCAATCCACTGTACTGAGTTTTCTCGTTAAACTCAGTAGAGCAACGCCCTGCGCTCAGTGTTATTTCATCCCGACATGTACTGAATATAGAATAGAAGCAATTAAATGCGACTTACGACTAAATTATTCATATTTCTAGCAACAAACGGCGTTTGGAGTGCGTGCGAGGTGGACTGTGGCAGGTAAGCATGCCGGTAAGCGTCCAAATTTCCCATGAAAGAAATAACGCAAGTTTTCAAATGTTCTCTTTGCAAGGAAGTGCTATGCTAAACCACAAGTTTAATGTGTGTTTACTTGTAACGAAGTTTGTGCGTTCAATGATGTTCGATAGAAATTGCGCGAGTTGTTTGATTCTTCATTTCTTGAAGCTACATAATGGTCGTTGTGAACATTACCCTTCATTTTAAAAGCGGCTAATGTATTCTATATTTTTTTTTAGTGTATTTCTTCTTTACTTCTAATGTAGTTCATTTTTAGGTTTAGATTTTCTATACGCGTTGTATCTCTGCAATGAGTTTTTTTGCTTTTCACCAAGTCTTTTTGTTCTTTTGAATTATCGATAAGTGAGCCACCAGTTGTGTAGTATTGAAGACTCGCTGCACAAGGAACGATTTTCTTTATGGTTCTCTTGTCTTTAAAAAGCGAGTCTTGGTAATACTAACTTGCTGGAGGCTCTTTCTCATGAAGTGTGCTGGAGACCGGCCCAGTAATGGGCCCAGTCTTGTCAGGTTGTCTTTTTTGCTGGCTAAAATATTCATATTTTGTATTTTTCAAATAAAGTGTTGTCGTACGAAGCAAATATGAGAATTTTGGCGAGAAAAATGGCCGATCTAGCAGCCCTTTATTGTGGACTGTGGTGCTGTACGGGAGATAACTTTAATGGTTTCAAGTTCTTTACTTTAACGTTGATTTTAATGCTTTATATTATCATCATTATAGTAGTTATTATTATGGCTTAGTAAACTCATCTCTAACCGTGACTCAATTGTACACATTACGTGTTGCTTAATTACTTCATGATTGAATCTGGTTTTTAGATTTTTGAATTTTACCTTAATATCTCAATATAATCCACACGCATTCACTGAGTTCACCATTTGAAGAAGGTATGAAGATTCAAGCATATTTTTTTCAAATATTCAATGAAGTGTTGCTCTGTCATTTTTTTGTTTTTATCTCTATTAGACATTCACTATTTCACTTCGTGCATGTCTTTGTGGTGTACTGAAGCCATGCAACGGTAACTCCTACATTTAAATCCTCATGCCAGACAGAATTATGATACTTTCAGTCTTATATTGCCGTCGTCATACGTTATTCGGTGATGGAGAGATTTTTTCCTTTATGCAGACGGTATTGCGTATGAAGGACGTAGATTTGATTAATTCTATCATTATTTCACCACGTTTTTACCTGTTGTTTTTCGTTAGCAAGTTGTCATTTGGGCAGTCGTCTTCCCGCATGCATGCGTCTTGGCGATTCTTTGAGACTAGGAAAAATAGTACCAGATTTTCTTTTTAATGAAGACAGGGCTCGATCGATGTTCACTCCTCATTGTAGGCTTGAAGGAACTACAGTGTGCTCCATTTCTTGATTTGTGCTTATTTTTGTTTCCATCCTGCGAGAAAGTCACAAGTGCAAGCCTTTTTACCTACTCCTATGTAATCGGAACTGCACGTTTTTTTCGGTTTCATTTTAATGAGTCTATTCTAACACATTATATCGTATTTGCTGTGTATGAATGCAGTAATGAAATGATATAGCAGTATTTTCACTTCATGAATAAAGACATGTTTAATCATTTACGCAATTTACCTTCTCTGTTACCCAAATTTAGGTGCGAGTCTCGTTCAGAGAGCGAATTCTGCAGTTCGTTATAACTGTTGAAGGTCCACCTAAACAAACCTCTTGCTGTACACCCAGGCAGTGATTCAACATTCTCAGGGAAGAAAGCGTTTGCACTGTATTCGATCCCGCTCTACCGCTGCCGTCTCTATAAACTCATCCCAGCGCTCTCTGTCTCTGTCCGTCCATTCGATATCGCCTATCTACATTACAAGGGAAGTGTCCTATGAAAGACATTTGCAGCGTGGAGCTTAGCCTCGTATGTGTTGAAATAGAGGAACTCTTCGAATGATGCGTGTTCTCTAGAAGCGCATGACATGAAATACAGACTTGCCGGCTGTTTGATACCCTGACGCAGGGGCCTCCAAACTTTCCAGCCTTCGGGCCGTACTGATTACTCCAGTAAATTTCAAGAGCCAAAACCGTTTTGATTCTCCTGCCATTATCTGTAATTTCTAGAGTAATCGCCGCGTATGCGCCATCAGCTGTCGCGGACCGGACTGATCACACTGGCGGGCCGTAGTTTGGAGACCACTGCCCTTACGAATGACCCTCAGGAGGATAAAACTAATGTATCTGGGAATTAGGGTTCCCTGGGAGAAGATGTCAGGATTCTGGCCGAGGGTAAGGTAGGCCTTCCTTTCGTTGAAAGAGAAGAGGCTTGTATTTTGTTACGGATCATCTTTTTTCGGGTTCACTGTTGGTTTTCAACACCTATGATTTTTTCAATTTTTATTTTGTTTCATAAACTTCTATCAGCATTGCTGTTTCTCTGAATATAGGACACACCTAGGGCATAAATTTCCTGTTCCCTTAGTTCCATATCAAATGGTGTCTTCCTCTGTCTGCTCTTGGAAACACCTTTGTTGAGGTTAGGGAAGCCTAAACTAACTTATAATCTAATATTTTCTATTGAATATGGAACTACTTCTATACTTCTATGAAATATTTTTGATTCAGTCATGTTTTGTGTCGTTCGAACACAGGTTGATTTATTTCTGATTAAGTACAAAAGTATATTGAAATCTATTTAACCCTAACTGGTTTTTGGATCTTATCGCCACAATTATTTTAAATTTATCGATTGAATGCCTCGGACAATGCCATTACTTTTGACGTGCTATTTATCCTTACTGCCCGTGTCCAACGAGATTCCGTCGACTTGCGAACGCGTGATGGATGAAGATGTATCTTCGCTGCACATCAGCTAGTGGACAGAAACTTGTGCAGATGGTGCTGGAAAAATTTTTTATAAATTTTTGTGTCTACACTTGTGCGAAAGCTGTCGGGGATATCCCGCTGCTGTCAATGAAACACAGTGCAATTTTGCTGAGCAGTAGAAAAATCACTAGATACTGGAGGCGTTTTTGTTGATTCTCGAAATTGTGAATACTGCTTGGAATTCCTTAATCGAAATACTGTTTAAGCTTCATGCATCTCCAACGCATTCGCAACACCATCGAGACCAAGCGCCTGATGGTGACAGCGCGTAGGACAACATCCGCGTTGGCAGTAAATTCGTTCAGCAGAAAGTTCTAAAAATTTTTTGCTTGTTCCGAATGACGAAGGGGACACGATCTCTTCGATAACGAAGCTCTATCGGCAACTGTGAGTCCAAAATCAGTTGAAGAACAATTATGTAAATTCTCAGTAGAATTCTGAGATGAGGTCGAAGGGCCGGTTTAAGAGAGCCGTACTCTGGCAAAAAGAACCAAAACAAATGACATAGTTAACAAATTAGAATGCTTTTTGAGAGAAAATTGTGTAACGTTGATTTTAAAATGAGCATTCTGTTTAAAAAATAGGCTCGAAAATATAACATCAAGTTTGATAACTGGAGCTTATCTTCATCGATCCCCTACATCAGGAGATCCCTAAGGGTTGTACTAAAATTTACAGGCCCGTTTGCGCACTCCACGAGGACCAGCGCACGCCCTGAAATGGATACGCTATTATGTCTTTCTTTCATCAGGTGTCTTCAATTCAAGTATACAAAGTCTGATGTGACGTAATCCATGGTCATAGTAAATCTCCTTGTACATAATATAAACATCGGTGCACTAACACCCCGCCTCATTTTTCTCACTTTCTACCTACGCTGTTCCATTTGTGCTACTGGAAGACCACACTTTTTCTCTGATCGAAGGCCTTCACGTCGTACAGGACTGAGATCGGAAGCACCGAGATGCTAACAGCTGCTACAATGTGTACATTGTGTACTTACTAATATATTATCTTGGAAGTGTACTCCCACTTTGATGATCCAGCACTTTTATGGGTGACTATTATGTTATTGTTTCGAGTATGAGGCTCTCATAAAGACGACGAGAATTCCCGAACTCACGGAGGTTTTACAAATTTCATCGTGTTTGCTCCAGGGTTCTCAAGAGTGACCGCAAGCTAAATCCGGTGTATTTGTTGCTGGAGTGTGTTCAGCTTATAGTTCCAAAGCTATTGAGGCCTAATTTTTTATATTCCCTGCTTTACGGCCTGATATTTTATGAGTTTCGCCTTTCTGCGTTGTGGCATTTCTGAGTTCCATTTTCTCAATTTTTAGCGAGGTTCTCGTTACTTGTTTTGTCGATTGTAGCAAGCTGTGCTTATTGCAGAGAAATATTACATCGTGTGCTGCTTGAATCCTGGCACTTTCAAATAAGCGGCAATGCTTATTGAATTTCGAATGCATCATAGTTTTAGTAACATATCCCTTAGTATCTCATTTTCTTATCTCAGTTGTTAACTCATAGGCCGCCCGTGACCTGTGTGAAGAAATAGTATACTCAGAAAATTTCAAGTGTATTTCCGAATAATCGAAATTAAATGAAGCCCTACGCAATTGTTGTCAGTGGCTTTTTAAACATTTAACTTCACTCTTCGTTAGACTTTGTTGGCTGCGTAAGCGAAAAAACACCACCGGGATACTGTTGACCGCTACTGCACTTTCCAGCGTCCCATGTTTATTGATGTAAGTTGTTGTAGCTCTATTTCTCCCACATGATATTTTCAATTAATGTTGTGGTGGTGTTAGTCCTCTGGGAGTTTTGAGGGAGTTCTGTGTTGCTCTTAAAGTATATCATTTGCTGAACTTTTCTTCTTACTCATCTCAAGCGAACGCGGCTTTGACGACCTCGAAGCACTGACCTCATCTCTTAGTGGAAGGGTTCGCCTTCACATCATTTTAAGCTTGTAGGGTTGCTTGTGATTTAATGCATGTTTTGGTTTTATTCTTGGTGAGCTTCTATAACAAGTTGGTACACAGTAAACGTACTCTGGTAAAGATTTCGTTATTGAACCCTCTCCCGTGGTCGGAACATTAGTTTCCGTATCGCACTGGAGAATGTTAAACAGTGCTCAGTTGGTTGTTGGGACTTTGATTACATAATTCATTTCGAGACCCTTTCTCAAAGTATTTGTAAGATAACCCGATTCTGCTAAAGAGAAATCAGCCCCAGGAAAATTCGTCAGTTCTTCAGTATATGTAGGATACAAAAGTTTTCTGAGAAGCATTCTTAGCAGCGTTCGAAGCAAGTTAACTTTTCATGGATGAAGAATTCGTGAAAATGGAAGGAAATTGGTTAAACATTTCTTCAATCTATATTTGAGATTTCAACTGGGAAATACAAACAATGTTGGTTGCCCCCAGTTTGAGCCTTGAGAGCCAAGGAGCAATACTTAACCCTCTACCGCCTAATTTTTCTACTCATATTGCCGGTATTATAACCACCGTTATTAGACGTGGCTCTAGCATCAGGTTGTCTCCAACATCACATTAGAGACGAACTGCAACTCGGCAGTGAACTTC